>PVKP010005766.1:0-87296 GCA_004027715.1 Plecturocebus donacophilus | reverse complement strand
TCATACCTATTCTAAAAGTGATCACATAATAGGAAATAAATCACTTTTTAGTAATTGCATAAGCATTTCACAGATTTAAATGAAATCCTGAGCAATAGAGCAAGATTCTCATTCTCTCTCCCTCTTTCTCTTTCTTCCTTTTTTCTCTTTTATTCTACCTCTTTCTTTGTCTTAAAAAAAATAAATAAATAAATATCAATATGAGGGAAGAGGCTAGGTGTGAATTGTTCACCAAATGCTTAACCCAGTGCCTAGTATGTGAAGAGAACTTAAATACTTGTTAAACAAATGGCTGGTCATCCCTATTCATGTCAATTATACATAAAGCTGGAGAGTCCACACAGCTCAGTGTTTCCAAATTTCCCTTCTAGTTGAAGAGCCTATTCTTTGAAAATGTTCCTTTTATCTTTCCTAGTGAGAACCCAGGAAGTTCAATGTGATTGAACCAAGTTGTCTTAAATTATTTTCAAAATAAACTACAAGGAATTTGGGGAAATTGATGTACATACTACATTTCACCCCACCCCTACTTCTGTTTTCTTTGATTATTTAGGTTGTATAATCAGCAATCTAATGCTTAATTCCAGAGGCTCCCATTTTGTTTATCTCCAGTAATACTTTCTTTTTCTGCCCTGAAGCCTACTTTATCTAACATTAATATAGCCACTTCCATCTTTTCATGCTTACTGTTTGTATGGCATAGTTTTTTTCTATCCATATTTTTAACTTATCAGTGTCTTCATATTAAAACTGTGTCTTTTATAGGCAGCATATACTTGGGTCTTACTTCTTTATTCATTCTGACAATCTCTGTCTTTTATTTGGAGTGTTTAGTCCTTGTACATTTAGTGTAATTATTGACTTGATTGCATTTAAGTCTATATTTTTTTTTCTTTGTTTTCTATTTGTCTCATTTGTTATTGTTCTCTGTACTGCCTTCCTGGCTCATTTGGGGCTAATTTAATGTTTTATAAAAATTATCTGTTAGTCCTTTTGCATTTTAAGTGATTGCTTAGACATTGTAATATATATTCCTAACTTTTTAGAGTCATAGAGTTAATATTTTATTACTTCATATAAAATGTAAGAACCCGATAGCCCGCCACAGCCGTGGCCTGCAGGGCCGGCAACATGGACCCCCTGTACCAGCAAATGCACAAGCATGTCCACGAGATCCAGTCTCGCATGGGATACCTGGAGACTGCAGACAAGCAGTCTGTGCACTTAGTAGAAAACGGAATCCAAGCAATCACAGACCAGATAGTCAACCATCTAGAACACCTGGAGATTTTGTCCAGCAAGGAGCCCCCTAACCAAAGGCAGAATGCCAAACTTTGGGTTCACCAGTTAAAGTATGATGTCCAGCACCTGCGGACTGCTCTCAGAAACTTCCAGCATCGGCACCATGCAAGGGAACAGCAGGAGAGACAGCGAGAAGAGCTTTTGTCTTGAACCTTCATCACTAACAACTCTGACACTGCCATACCAACGGACGAATCTCTGTAGTTTAACTCCTCCCTCCAGAAAATTCACCACGGCATAGATGACCTCATTTTAGAGGGGCATAATATTTTAGATGGACTGAGGACCCAGAGACTGACCTTGAAGAAGACTCAGAAGAAGATCCTTGACATTGCCAACATGCTGGGTTTGTCCAACTCAGTGATGTGGCTCATTGAGAAGCTGGCTTTCCAGGACAAGTACTTTATGATCGGCGGGATGCTGGTGACCTTTACGGTCATGTTCCTTGTGGTGCACTACCTGACATGAGCCAGCCACGCTCAGCGGCTGAACAGTGTTCCCACAGTGTGCGAGTGTGTGTGAGTGTCTGTGTGTGAAAGAGAGAGGGGGCCCAGAGGCCGCCTTTTGAAATGTGTGCCTGCCTTCACTGTGAAGACACTCAGGAGTGATTGTGATCTAGTTTCCAACCTGCTCTGTTTTCTGTGACATCTTGAAGGAGGAACTAGTGCCACCACCAGGCGAGGTGCTTAGGGAATGGAGGAAGTTCCAGTTCTGTCTCTCATGCTCGCTCTTACTGGGGGAGGGAAAGAATGGCTTGGGTGACTTTGTTCACACAGCTGATGCACGCCCTGAGGTGTTCACAGTGAGCCCGGCATGCAGGACCGTCCACATGGTTCAAACCTTGTCACCATCTGGTCTTCCTGGCTCCTGATAGGCTGGAGCAAAAGTGAAAAGGAGAGGAAAGAGGCCTCCTTTTCTCGCACCCATCATATTAAATAGTAGATCATTTGCATGCTGGCGCTCCTGGCCACCTCCCCTGCACCCCAGTGACATGTGGATGACTAACTGCCAGTACTTGTCACCTTTCCCTGGAAGCAGCTACCTAGGGGAAACAAGATGGTAGTGCTGTTGCCAATAACAAGGAAGATTTTCCACACTGCAGTTGGGTGTTTTTCCTGTCTAAAGTGAGGCCAGTGTTACTCCCTGGGAGTGTTCAGTCTTGACCCTAGTCAGTGATTTTTTCTAGTTGTTAATAGAGTGGTTGGTTTTTAAGGTTCAGAGACTGCAGCTTAGCACCAGTGATCAGGCCTTCGGGGCCTTTGCCCCTCAGAAAGTAGTTCTGAGCAAAGATTTGTGATTTGCCAATTACAGTCTCAGCCCTAGTTTTAGCATCTCTAATTCTTTGGTTTTCTTTTTTTCCCTGAAATGTATTAGCACTTGCCAGCAAGACCCCCATTTTGCCCAGCTAGTGTGGGCAGATGCCACCTTGGAGACACTCTAGTGCATATGTCCTTGTAACACTCTGGTTTTCAGGGACTACCACCTTTTCGATTCTCTGACCAGCCCTGGATTCAGGCTGTACTAATACTAGTGTGCTGTGGGATTTATTATAAAGCCAGTATATCTTGAAGTCCATCTAATGTGATTAATCACTGAAAGTCCCAGAAAGACCTGGTGAGTGTATTTTCTCATTTACTGCAGGCCTTGCCAGCTCTGCCAGCCCTGGGCACAGTAGCTTCATGGCCAGACATAACACTCAAAATCCTCTAGAACGGGAAGCCTGCTCAGTATTAACCCCCTTTGGTTGTCCTGACCCACCTGTTCTCTGTGTTAGTTTCTTGTCATTTGAACCATCTTCTGTCTTATTTTCCTTCTTGTCTGTGTTCCTCTTCACCTCCCTTGTTCCCCTCCCACCCACTCTGTAGCCATGTTGGTCTTTTCAGGCGTGTCTGTGGCATAGCCTCTGTTTGGTGAGTTTTCTTAATTGTCCAGATTGTTAACTGAGTTCCCTGGGTGCTGATTTCACACTTTTGGTCAGATGAGATCTCCATTGTTCCTACCCCTCAGGGCCAAATGGGGCCTAGGTTTCCAAGGAGGGAGGGATTTGTGACTCCTGAAAAAGGTTGGGGCCCTGCCAGTGTGAAAGCAGTGGCAGGGGTGTGGACCCAGTGGTTGCAGCATCTTTAGACCCAGATCTAGCTTTGGAGAGGCATGATGACGCTTCCATTACATTACACTCAGCACCGCTGCAGTGCCAGGGACCTAGCACGGGGCTCTTGGTAGTCCATAAAATGGATTCTGAGACTGTAACAGGCACCCAAGGATCCTGCCAGACAGCACACTTTGGAGGAAGGTCTGCAAGGAGCAGCTGAGCCATTTGAACTTGAACTCCGGGAGGCAGAAGTCCCCGCATCCATCATGCATGGACTGATAGGACGTCTTTTCATGGTGTGCACCAGTGCATTTCCACACTTGACAGCGGTTGGCTCTGATGAACCCTTATGCTGCACCTTCTGTGACACTTCTCTCCACTTTGGAATAAAAATTGCAGAGGTGAAAGAAAAAAAAAAAGAGCCTGATAGCCTTACAGATCAACTTATCACCTACCCCTTTGTCATTTATATCTATTTGATAAAGATGTCACATTAGTTTGTTGTCACATGTATCACATCTCTGTATATTATAAACCCGACACTACCATGTTATAACTTTCGCTTTAATCTCATCTTGTTTAAAGTTTTGCAATTTTAGATGTTAGCACATGATGAGTACTTAATAAATACTTGTTTCTAATCATTTCTAGGGCAAGAGTGAAACCCAAGGCCTAGTTTATAGCTCTCATAGACTCTTTGTTTCTGAAACTGTCTATGTGTATTTATAAATCACTGAAAAACCTCCTGGAGGTCCCTTTTTGGAACACCCAACTGCAGGCTTTCACTTAACAAACTAGGTTTATTCATCCTCTTTTTTGATTTAAATTTCAGTGACCATCCAAACCTCCTTCCTCTCAAACAAACCAGTTCCCTGTATTTCTTCATGCAAAATCAAATATTTATGGCGTGCATTTTATTATCACACTCTGGCATCAAGCTGTCCATAGAATTATATTTTTTTGTTTTTTGTGTCTTTCTGAGACAGTGTCTTATGCCTTTTCTGCTTTAAGTATCTGTTTTTTTCTGAGACTAAATTGTCTTTTTGTGTGGTACTTTTCGTAACTCAACTTGTGCTTCCTGGAACATTCTCCTCTCTCCTTTCTGTCTGCATGTTTATGCTATTGGTTGGTGGCTTTTGAAGAACCTTTTTAATTCTTTTCCTCTGATTCCTTGCTGAAGTATTTTTCTGACTCTGTGCCAAAGCCAATGAACCATACAGAGGCATGCTAGCAATGCCACTGAGTAGCTGTGTGACTTCAGGCCAGTCACTCAATTCCCATGACCTCAATCTATGTGAAATTATCAAAGATTCCTTCTAGTTCTAACATTCTATGTTCCCATCCCTTGAACTGTACCTTTAGTAACATACAAATGCTCTTGAACAGGAAGTGGGGTTGAAGCTGGTATGGTAATATTGTCATCTGTTCACACAAACAAGTACACACACACAAGCACACAAACACGCTCTTCCTGTCTCATTATCCTCTGACACTTCTGATTTTGATCGTCCTCACTCTTAAATACTGTTTCTGTGAATCTTTCTATTCTCACCTGTATTTAGCTGCATACTCCTTTTTCTTCAAATACCCTCAAGGTTTACGTTCTTGAAATCTGGGGGCTGTACTCACTTCAGCTACCTGGTAGCCCTCTCTTCCTTTCCTAGCATTGTGCTGACCTGTGCCTACTCAGTCAACAGAGAGCTTTTTCCTCTTTAATCCCTTCACCAGACTGTCCCTTTCCAGATAGCCTCACCTGGGACCGTGGGCTTCCGTTCTGCTATGTCCCCAGCCATTTCTAGTCTATGAACAAAGTGGGCTACATTCTTATAGGTGACAGGATTCCTGAGAAAAGGCCATGAAAAAGTTCGAGAGGTTTATGAAGTCAATATAGTAAAGAAGAGAGCTGGGATTGGCCCAGGGTGAAATTATAGCTTTGGGAAAGTGTACTTTCCATGCTCTTCCATATCTCTTTCAGGTACATTTCCTTTCTTTGGTACACCGCATTTCATGGCATGAGTGCTCTCACACTACCTCCTTCCTTCTTAGGAAACACCACTGGCACCCCTACCTACTGCTCAGGACTCCAAATTCCAGATCATTGCCATGTCCGACTCTTCCCTCCAACCAGACTTACTTGTCCTATGAGCACTTCTTAAAAGCCCTGTTCTCTGCTAGCCAATTCAAGAAACAACTGTATCAAAGGCTGACAATGGTTTCAGAGTTTCCTTTTTGAATAATGTAACAGAACATGTAAAAAGGAATCAGAGGATCTTGATTTGAAACCACGCTTTCCTGCTTTCTATCTATGTGAACTTGACCAAGTAATTTACCCTCTCCTGAGTATCAGTTTCTTTTTTCTTAAAATGAGAGAGAAAACATTTTACATGGGGTTGTTATGAAGTTATAGATGCAGTGTAAGCAAGCTCTCTTTGTAAGGACTATGCAGGGATAAAGGATTTTGAGGCCAATTCTTTTGGAAAAAGAGACATCTAGAATGATCACTATGCTAAAGTTACTCCTTTTTAAACTTTTTTTCTGTTTTTTTTTTGGAGACAGGGTCTCACTCTGTCATCCAGCCTGGAGAGCAGTGGTGTGATCATAGCTCACTGCAGCCTCCACCTCCTGGGCTCAAGCAGTTCTCCTGCCTCAGCCTCCTGAGTAGCAGGGACCACAGGCATGGACCATCATGTCCAGCTATTTTATTTTGTATTTTTGTAGATAGAGGGACTCACTATGTTGCCCCGGCTGGCCTCAGATTCCTAGGATCAAGCAACCTTCTTGATTCAGTCTCCCAAAGTGCTGGGATTATAGGCATGAGCCACCGTGCCCACCCAATTTTTTTTTTTTCTTGAATAATGAAGTGGAAAGAGAAGAAAATGTGAAGAGGGTAACTGGTAAGATTTGATGAGTGGGAAGTAAGATTTTTTGATAGAAGATTTCTATTCAGCTATCCATCCACTTTCTGGAGAAAGGACTCACCCAGTTGAATATAATGAGTCCTGTTATTGAATGTGTATTATGTACCAGGCAATTTCCTTACAGTGTCTCTACTTTTCAAAGAAACCCTTCCAAACTTTAGAGAAGGAAACAGTTACTCGAGAATCATGGGCACTTTTTCTAAGATGGCATTTCTGTGGGTGGTAGAGCCAGGTTCCAAACTCGGCTTTGTCTGATTCCAAAGCTGGTGCTCTTTTTCCCACACCACTCTGATCTTACTTCCCTGAGAAAGCTTAATAATGCACTCAGGAGCCTCACTCCACCCCAGGCACCTGGATCTCCTTCAAAATGTGTTCAAAAAACAAAGAGAAAGCATGTTCCAAAGTAATCTGAAGTTGATTAGCCTGAAGGCCTTTGGGCTGGACCTGTTAGAACTGCACTGAGGGCTGAGTGGTCTCCCAGAGCTGGGTCCGCTGTGGAGCACCCAGTGGGGAAGGGAACGTGCCTTGGCAAGCTTGAGCTCATCCAATGGTTGGCACCCTAAATTATGAAGTGGGGGAGACTAAAGGAGCAACTACCTCATGAGACTGCATGATTGTTTTATATTGGCGTAATTCCTGCTGGACTGCTGCGTAAGTCACATCACATGTCTGAAGTGAAGAAGCCCTCATAGCCAGGTGTGGAGCTGAACGAGGTATTCTTCACGGCAAACTTCTCAGCCAGGTGGCCTGGTCCAGAAGTCCCTGAAGTGGCCACCTCCTTCCCTACTCATGTTGAATTTCAGTCCAAGTTTACACAGGGAAGGTCCTTAAAGGGAACTTTCCCTCACCACTGGCCAGGTACCATGTCATCATTGGCACCGAGGCAGTGTTTGAAGATAACTATGGTGATGAATCCTGGGAGTGGAGGCAGAGAATGAAGTATCCACCAGCAAGGGAGATATATTTGATTGTTTAAAACCCTGATGACACTGGAACAGATGAAACCAGACCCCAAATTTCCTTTAAATGGAAAATTTTTGGTCTGGGAATAGAGCCATTTCCATGTTCTTCTAGGTTTTCCTCCGGTATTGGGGGCTGTTAGGGAAAGGAAATGAAGGAGATCCAAACTGAATTGCCCAAAGCAGATTTCAAATTGCTTGGAGAATTTGCATTTGTGTCCTGATTTGACTAACCAGCTCCAAGGGGATGCAAAGGGCACACACAGACTTTTACTAGGAGGAAGAGGTTGAGTGGGGAAAGGAGCGTTTGGATTTCTAGTCTTGGGGGAGGCTCCTCTTTGGGGAGGTTGGCAGAGGAAGGATGCTCTGACTTAAAGATTGTGTCAGAAGGTAATTACCTTATTTTGGCAAAGGTCTTGACTGAGGGCTATAGATGGTTTGAAGAGATGAAGTGGCATTCAGTTAATTAGAAACAAAAGGTCTAAGATGCCTCAGCAATTGTCGTTGGGCAATTTTTCCATTCATAATTTTATGGAATTAGAAGACAGAAATGTAGCACTGGAAGGGCTGTGTGGATGTGAGTTGTGGGGAGTATATAGCAGGCAGGAAAGAGGGAAGGGAACTATCATGTATGGGTTAGGATTGTTACCCATTTTCATCATTGAATCATTTCCATAGTGCTTTGAGGAAAATAATTCTATAAGAAACCAAGGCTCCAACCTTAGGTGAGCTTCCTGAGATAGTGGCCAGATGGGCCACAGTGCTGTTCTTCCTGTTGCAAAAGAGGATATTCTCAACCTGATCATGTGCCCCTTTTCCTTTTCTAGTAAAAGGCCAGGTGCAGTGGCTTGTGCCTGTAATTCCAGCACTTTGGGAGGCTGAGGCGGGCCATCACCTGAGGTCAGGAGCTCAACACCAGCCTGGTTAACATGGTGAAAACTGTCTCTACTAAAAATACAAAAATTAGCCAGGCACGGTGGCAGGCTCTTATAATCCCAGCTACTTGGGCGGCTGAGGCAGGAGAATCGCTTAAACCCGGGAGGCAGAGGCTGTAGTGAGCCAAGACGGCACCATTGCATTCCAGGCTGGGCAACAAGAATGAAACTCCATTAAAAAAAAAAAAAAAAGCAGAAGGCCAGCAGGGAGCAAGATGATTGGGAGATTCTCATAGCTTGACTCCCTGGCTTCCAAACAGCAAGACTTCTAGGGCCTAATGATGCGGCTCCTCCACATTCAGGGCTCCTTTTTGAAGTGGTGTTCAAATTTCCTAGCCCCCAAACTGAACCCAAATAATATTGTTTTGTGCATAGGGTAGCTGAGTCAGGACTTTCTTAAAAAGAAAGAGAAAACAAAATCAAAGAGCCTGGTACACTAATTTTAAATAGAAAGAAACCTACACATTTCCTAAAGCTATCGAACTGGAACAAAACCAGATCAAAATATTCTCTGTAAACCTGAGTCAGCCCAATATTTCCCTTGGGTTAAGTCCATTGCCACAGGTAAATATCACTGAGCTCTCAGGTGCTCTTTGAGGCTGAGAATATGGCCTCGTGGAGGGAGGGAGGTGCGGTGAGGTTGCCAGGCAGGGACTCAGGCTCAGACAACCCCAGGTGTGGGAGGACTCAGGGTAACCCTGCTGGGCCTCTGACCCTTCATCTGTAAAGTGAGGGGGTTGCAATCCTTCCGTGATGTTCAAACTGAAACAAAATGAAACAAAAACCATGGAAACTTTTTTTTTTTAGAAGGTGTCTTTTGGTGGAATCCCCAATATGTAGAAATGATAAGAGCAGAGCTGTTCTGAGTTGAAGCAGTAGCTGGTGACTCAGTAGATCAAGACTCAATTACAGAAATCATAGCAGTTAATATGGAATGTGCCATGTACTTTTATAAGCACTTTTTCTGTAATAACACCTTTAATTCCCACAACCTTCCTTCTGAGATAGGTACTATTATTGTCATCCTGATTTTACGTTTGAGGAAACTGAGGCACAGCGTGGTTAAGTTCATGGCCTGAGGTCACATAGCTAGTGACAGCAGGTGCGGAACTTGGATCCGGGCACTCTGATTGTAGACTGCACCTGTGTAAGTGTCCTGTGCGGTTGCTCTCAGGCCAGCCAGCCAGCTGTGTTGGGCATCAGTCTATGTCAGGGACACTAAATCAGAAGGGAATAAAGCAGAAACTTGGTACCAATGAATTTCCAGTCTCTGTCTAGAATTCCTGATGTAACTGGCAAAATGAAAGTTGGACACTGAAGCTCAGACACTGTCCATCAGAATTCTCAGGTGGACAAACCTACATCCTTTCTAGTTTTGCCCTCTCTCTGATGACAGTTTTGCCCCCCACATAGTATGTGCTGAGATTGCAGGCTGTTCCCCTGGCCCTGACACCATAACCTCAAAATGTTTTCCCTACAGTTGCAATAGGCTAAAGTTCTGAGACAAAATGATTGACTGTATAATGCTATTTATCAGGAATGAGTGATTTATTATCTAATTTTGAAAGTCTGTCATATGCTTCCCAAGAGGCTGCCTAGTTCAGATATTCATAAAAGGAAAGAGAAGAGGGAATATGAACCTTAGAACAGTGAAAAACATTTTACCAATATGACAGAGGAAATCATTTTAAAACACATTTTGAAGATATTTTCCATTATAGTAGACATGGAATATATCTCTATCTTTTATACATGACTGTTATGAATGGAAAGATACTATCTTTTGAGATGGTTTTAGATAAAGTAAAAATGTGACTATATTTTCAGTCCTTATAATACATTTCTTATTTTGTATATAAAAGTCTCATCATTTTTTTTTTCGGTTGTTGTTGAGAAAGGGTCTTGCTCTGTCCCCCAGGCTGGAGTGAAGTGGTGCAGTCTTGGCTCACTGCAACCTTCGCTTCTTGGGTTCAAGCCATTCTCGTGCCTCAGCCCCCCAAGTAGCTCTGCAGGTGCACACCACCATGTCCAGCTAGTTGTTGTATTTTTAGTAGAGATAGGGTTTCTCCACGTTGGCCAGACTGGTCTCAAACTCCTTAACTTGTGATCCACCTGTCTTGGTCTTCCCAAGTGCTGGGATTACAGGTGTGAGCCACCACACCTGGCTAAAAGTCTCATCATTTTTGTTAGTAAAAAATCATTTGCTCACCACCTCAACTAAATAGATGTTAATTTAATAGTTGAAGAATAGCTCACAGGTGTGTTAAACCATCTTGCTGCTTGGTGTTCCCATCCATCTAATTTCAGCTGGGTCCTTCTCAGGCTCCGAACTTCACTCTTGAGGCATTTCTTCCCCATCAACCCTTATCCCCTTTGGGAAGCCCTGGGGCCACACGTAACATGACCAAACACCTACCGATTCAGATGGCCTTTACGTTGCTTTGTAGCTTTAAGAATCAAAGACTTGGAGTCTCAGCACCAAATGCGCTTCCAATATCCTAGGCTGCCGGTTCAAATTAGGGTCGCTGTCTATACAACTGCCTGGAGCCACCTGATGCTGGCAGGGGGTGGCCATCAAGGGCTGTGTGTTTCTGGGGTTCCTTTTGGGGTGTCCATAGTTTAAAGTATTTCTGAGAGAGTCGTGATTTACTGAGACTCCCCGGACTGTTGAGAGTCATAGCCCTGGGGAGGCTGCCTGATTAACAGAACTTAGTTGATAATTTCCTGCTGTCATAATTTCTCTTAATGTTTCACTTTATTAGTATATTATTAGTATTTTTTCTATAGTTCCCATATCTGAGTCCTCTGTGCAGCTCCTGAAGACAGTCCCACTTATCATATAACCAGCATGAATTATGTCGATTTTTTCCTTCTTTTGGTATTTAACAGCTTTTTTGAAGTAAAATTATGTACCATAAAACACACTCTTTATAAGGGTACAGTTTAATAAATTCTAGTAAAGGTATAGATTTGTGCCACCATCATGACTATCCAATTTTAGAACATTTCCATTATCTTCAAAAGTTCCCTCTTGCTGTTTCCATTCAATCCCCACTCCCACCTCCACCCCCAGGTAAACACTATCTCCTGTCTTTATAGATTTGCCTTTACTGGAAATTTTATGTAACTGAAACTAGACAACATGTGGTCTTTTGAGATGGGTTTCTTTTAACTTAATATGTTTTTGAGTTTCATTCATGTTATTACATGTGTCAATGGTTTGTTTCCTTTTTGTTGTTAGTATTCCATTGCCTGGTTCTACCACATTTTATTTATCTATTCATCAGTTGATGGATGTGTGGATTGTTTCTGGATTTTGTCTTTTTTTTTTTTTTGAGACCGAGTCTTGCTCTGTGGCCCAGGCTGGGGTGTAGTGGTGTGATCTTGGCTCACTGCAGCCTCTACCTCCCAGTTCAAGCGATTCTGCTGTGTCAGCCTCCCTAGTAGTTGGGATTATAGGTGTGAGCCACTGTGCCTGGCCTTTTATTTTTATTTTTATTTTTGAGACAGGGTCTTCATCCATCACCCAGGCTGGAGTGTAGTGGTGTGATCGGTGCTCACTGCAGCCTCAACTTTCTGGGGTCAAGCAATCCTCCCACCTCAGCTTCCCAAGTAGCTGGGATCACGGTGTGTGCCACCACATCCAGCTAATTTTTAATTTTTTTGTAGAAATGGGGTTTCACCATGTTGCCCAGGCTGGTCTTGAACTCCTTAGCTCAAATGATCCCCCTAAGCCTCCCGAAGTGCTGGGATTACAGGCATGATCATAATGCTGCTGGGCTGGGTGCAGTGGCACACACCTGTAATCGCAGCACTTTGGGAAGCTGAGGCAGGTGGATCACTTGAGCCCAGGAGTTCAAGACCAGCCTACGCAACATAGAGAGACCTTGTTTTTACAAAAAATTTAAAAAGTTAGCCAGCGTATGGCACATACCTGTAGTCTCGGCTACTCAGGAGGCTGAGATGGGAGATTGCTTGAGCCCAGAAGTGTCAGGCTGCAGTGAGCTGTGATTGCTCTACTGCACTCCAGCCTGGGCAACAGAGTGAGACCCCATCTCAAAATAAAGTAAAATAACGCTTTACAAATATATGTGTATGTCTTTGTGTGGACATGTTTTCATTTCTTTGAGAAGATACTTCAGAGTGAAATTGTTTGGATATGACAAATTTCTGCTTAACTTTTAAAGAAGCTGCCAAACTGTTGTGCAAAGTGGCTGTGCCATTTTACATACCCACCAGCAATGTATGAGGGTTCCAGTTTCTCCACCTCCTAGCCAACACCTGGTGGGGACAGTCTTTTTATCATCGCTGTTTGTGGATGTGTCATGTTAACTCATTGTGGCTTTAATTTACCTTTCCTTCATGACTAATAATGTTGAGCATCTTTTTGTGTGTTTAACAACCATTTCTAGAAGTTCTTTGGTAAAATGTCTGTTTGAATCTTTGACCATTTTTAAATTGGGTTGTTCATCTTATTGAGTTATGGAAGTTCTTTCTGTATCTTGGATACAAGCTCTTTATCAAATGACTTGCAAATATTTTCTTCCAGTCTGTAACTTGTCATTTCATTTTCTTAATATGGTGTTTTCTGAGGAGCAAGTTTTAATTTTGATGAAGTCAAATTTATCCATTTTTTTCTTTTATGGATTTTTTGATGTCATATTCAAGAAATCTTTGCTTAAATTAACAAAGAGTTTCTCTGGCTTCACTCCAGAAAGTGTTTTAACATTTAAAACACTTGTTAACATATACCTTGTGCCAGGCCCATGCAAGGGGCTAGTAGCACAAATGTGCATAAAATACTCTACCTTTAGAGAGCTAAGTAGGGGACAGAGGCACATGAGCAATTCATTGCATGGAGGCATTTAGTTGCTTTTACAGAAGTGCTTGCAGCTGGTGCACCGAGGTAGCGCTTAGCTCTTCCGAAGGCATCCGAGGAAGCAAAGGTCAACTCAGGTGGATGGTCTGATATGGGATCTCATGACCAAAATTCTGGTTGAGAGAAAAGGCATAAACACCTCAGAGGACTCCAGGAGGCCATTGCTAAGAGGGTTTGGGGAGAAGAAATAGTTTTCTGTTGTCTCAGAAGAGATTCAGCAGACGTTCCTCAGTGGTTTCTACTAACAGAAATCTATCATCTTAATCTGGCAGAGACTGAAGGCCTTAATTTAAACAAACAATAAGAAAACAGTGAATCTGTTAAATAACAAACAGGATTATCTGATTTTAATGTCAACATCTTGGACTGTTTGGAAGGAAGATCTGCTCATCTATCCTATTGATGCATTTGAGAACATCAAGAATGGCACTGTTAGCTTTCTGCTTTTAGCGACGACCAAGATTGGCCTTTCTAGAGGCTGAGGCAGTGATGCTTGGAGTTCTCATTGCTTCATGTAAGAATGATGATCATGAGGCATCTGGTTATGAATGTCTGTATGAAGGTCAGTACATGAATCGCTGTTCCTTCACTTGGTGAAGAGGCTTTTGATCATGTTGTTTACTCTTCATGATGCCTTAAAAAGGAATAAGCAAACTTGTCACAGAGCAGGACTGGGGCCAGGGACCATTCTAGGGAGGAATTAGCAGAGGAAAGCAACAAAGAGAGGGGTTTGGTCAGCTTTGCATTATGGTCAGCATCTCAGGGCCTGAAGGGAGACTGCACTCTCACTACTCAAAATGTGGTCCCTGGGGCGGTACGGAGGCTCACACCTCTAATCTCAGCACTTTGGGAAGTGGAGGCAGGTTGATCACCTAAGGCCAGGAGTTCCAGACCAGCCTGACCAACAAGGCGAATCCTGTCTCTACTGAAAATGCAAAAATTAGCTGGGTGTAGTGGTGTGCGCCTATAATCCCAGTACTTGGGAGTCTGAGACAGGAGAATCGCTTAAAGCTGGGAGGTGGAGGTTGCAGTGAGGCAAGATCATACCATTGCACTCCAGCCTGGGTGATGGGGTGAGACTCTGTCTCAAAAAAAAAAAAAAGTGGTGCCTGAACCAGCACCATCAACACTACCTGGAGTTTGGCTTGTTAGAAGTGCAGAACCTCAAGCCCCATACAGAAAGTAGGGTAGAAGAACAGATCTTGTGTCCAGACTTCCCAGGATATTACTGAAGCAAAATTTCCTTTTTCCCCTGAGATCATCTGATGATTCATAAACACGTTCAGGTTTGAGAAGCACTGCTCTAGACCAGTGGTTCTGGAGTCCTCTGCAAGTGCCCTGGCTAAATGCTCATCTGGGCTCTGCTTAATAATTCAGGGGACAGATAGCCAAGGTCAGTTAGCAGATGAGAATGATCCTTTTATTTTTCTTTTTAGATCAGGCTGGTTAGGCAGATAAGTAGGCATAAGTGGATAAATTGCTGTGCTCTAATTTGCAGGGGCAGGTCAGCTGTTAAGAGTTACCCTTTAAAACAGCTACTCTTTACAGCAAACTGATTCCTTAAAAGGTTTGGAGGAAACAAGACGATGACTTTGATATGTGATTCTGTGTCCACTTAGCCTCATTCTACAGTATATCTACCATTAGGAAAATGGGGCATTATTGTGTGTGAGTACTATTAATGCAAATTAGTTGTCATCAATTATTTTGAGTTTAAATTACTACAAGCCCTTTCATATTAAGATAAAGAAATTGATAGCAGTGACTCTCAAACTTTAGTGTGCATCAGAATCACCCAGAGTGCTTGTTAAGACATACTAAATTTCTGATTCAGTTTATGGGGTGGGAACTGATAATTTGCATTTCTAGTAGTTCTGTAACACTGCATTATAGAAATAGTAGCTTCAAATGCATTTTTAGCACCACAAAAAATATCTAGACCCTTATTTGATACGGTGCTCTGATCATACAGAATATAGGGCCAAATTTCAGCACTCATTCTCAGGGGATACAGAGTAACCTGGTTAACTTAAATACAGAAGTAAACTAATATTTCCTGAGACTGTTGATTTCTCAGACATTTCGAACCTACATCTGATTTGCTGAACAGCAATGCATTTGCTTTGTTTTCCATTCTTCCCCTTGTTTCCACCCACCTCTAATGCCAGATAGTTCTGGTCAACTGCAGAATGTTTGATCTTGAACTTCCAAGTGCCCACTGGTTGGTGGGTGGCTCTGTTGGTCAGGTTGGCTGGGACATTCTGAGCATGTGGGCTGACTCTGAGCTGTGTGATGACCTTCTAGATCATTACAGTCCTGTGTTCAGTCATAGGATCTATCCCAGCCCTTACACCTTCATTACCTTGTAGGCTCAGACCTCTGATCTCAGCAGATTTAAGGGGCAATTCTATTGTATGAGGACCTGGTACTGCAGAGTTCTCAGTGAGCTAATAAACCTTCACCACAGCATGGGACCCAAGCATCTCTGATCGGGGTTCCTCTTGGCAATTTTTCCACCTGTGGCAGCTGCTCAGGTTGGAATGGTTCACTCTGACCTTTCTGGTGCCACTTGTCTAAAGATCATCTGCAAACTGCTCTGCAGTGGAGGCTTCCTGCCAGAGAAAAACCATGACTGCCCTTTATACCATAATTGAGTGGAGACAGGATTTACCTCATCAGAGCACCTTTTCTGACTCCATTTCATATTATTAAACACAGAGACTCTGGACTTCATGTTTTTCTATAAAAAATTTATTGAGATGATGTAATTATAGGCTTTTCTTTAAAAATTATTTGCAACTCACTGGCCCTGAGAAAAGGCATTTTTTTTTCTTTTTTGTTACATTCATTTGATTCAGTCCCTTATAAACCCCACACCTCATAAACAAGAGATTAGAAACTAAACAAAAAGGGGAAAAAATGAAAATTCTAGATTCGTTCTGGTTTGCAGGTGGTTGCAGTCACAAAGAGAAATCATCAAGAATGTTCACTTGGCGTGTGTGAAAGAGTCAGGGAGTCTGCAGTTGTTTAGTGTTGAAGCAGTTGGGTCAAAAGAGTATCAGGTTAGTCTTCTGTGGGTTTTAGGCAGGGATTATTGTGCCCCCTTCCCACCCTACTGGCTTCCTTGTGTCACACCCTTTATTTCTACTCGGAAGAGGAGCAGGATGAGAGTCAACAGCCTCTGACTAGCACCAAATGCTTGGGCAAAGAAAACTGCCCTTTTTTTCTTGGTGTGTTTTCCCAAATCTTTTATCTTCAGTTTCCTGGGTGGGAATGGGTCAGACAGGGTAAGCCCAGGCTGGACCCTAATCCTAATTCCGTTCTTGGCATCTGTCTACTTCTAGAGTAAGTCACTTCACCTCCCTGATACCCAGGTTTCTTTTTTCGCAAAAGGGAGTTCCTATGTCAAAAATGTATTCAGACTAGGAGCCTAGGCAGTGAAAGGTGGGAATGGTGGTTACTTCATCATTTCACTAAATTCTGTCACAGCCATTTGAATTTCAGCTAAAGTGACATTCTCATTTAGACAAGATATCAGTATCAAAAAACACTGGATCAGAGGGTTCCAAACATACTGTTGAAAGGAGAAAATTGGTCTATTCTTCTTCTTTTTCTGTGGGGACCTCCCCAAAGGATTTGGGACATTGGTGATGCCACCTTAAGCAAGACCAAGTCGCCCTGGGTCAAGATCTTAGAGTTCATGTTACCTTCAACATAACCAGTCTAGCCAATTACCAGTAGAGAGATGGCCTGGCTAGCCTGAGACGTAGGAATGAGAACTTCAAGACCCAAGTGAGAGTACACATACATCCTGTGGCAGGACGTCTCTGCATTTTCTTCTTCTGACTTCAGATTTGTCTCCTGACAACACCCTTCATACTTAGTGTTGAAACAAGAAATTTCATGCCGGGTGGATTAGGGAAGTACAATATAAACACTGAAAACAGGGATTATGGCTGATTGACCTTTGGGTCCCTCACAATGTTCAGCAGGTGCTTCATCAGTTTGCTAATTGAATCTGAAATCTTTAGGGTCTGCAGTGTGTAAATACCGTATCCAGGTGCTGGCACTACCCAGATCTTCTCACAAAGAACACATGAAGAGGATGTTTGTAGTTAGGGGAATTAAGAAATCATTATTGGTAGTACAGATTGATATCCCTTATCTGAAATGCTTGGGACCAGAAGTATTTTGGGTCTTGGATTATTTTTTTAAATCTTAGAATATCTGCATGTATATAAAATGAGAGATTTTGGGGATGGGCACAAAATGTAAACATAAAATTAATTTATGGTTCATGTACACTTTATACACATAGCTTGAAGGTAATTTTATATATTTGAAATAATTTTCTATATAAAACACTTGTGTACATTGAACCATCAGCAAAGGAGTTAGGTATGGAATTTTCCACTCATGGTGTCGCAGCATTCAAGAAGTTTTGGATTTGGGGGCTTTTGGGCTTTTAATTATTCAGATTAGGGATGCTCAGCCTGTATCTGGGTGGGAAATATGGATTATATTGGAATGAGTGACTTCTATGTCTTCTTCAAGTGGCTGAAGGTATCATCCTAAGTCTTACATATTTTCCTGGGATTGCTTTAAATCTAGAAATCCTTGGGGCAAAAAGGAATTTCCCTCCATAAATGGTAAGATTCTTTGTACAGTAAGAAAGAGGCTGAGTTCTTGCACTGGGGTGAGGAGGCCAGACTGAGAGGCTCTCTTTGTAGCAACATGATGCCTGGTATCTGATTTCATATTCATCAGACGGATGCGTAAAAATCCCTTTCTCTCTGTTCTTAAAATCTGTGGCTTTCACAACACATCAGGTATTTGGCTTAATCTCTGCATTTGAGACACAATACTCGTCATCTTAGACGCTGAAATAGGCATCACCACGTCCTACTGAACGCTCCCAAAAGACACCTGCAGCATGCTGAGATCCAGCAGAATCTCATCACCATTCAAGCAGACTGAGACCCTCTCGCCTCACGCAGAAGATCCCTGACCTCCTGGAAGGTTGACTGGGAAGTGCCTGTGACAGTGGGAGCAGGCTAGCTACCCCTGTGTGTTTACTTGTGCTCTGATTAGAGGCAGGGACAGAGCAAGGCTGAAGACAGCCTTGATCAGCTCCTCAATTCCAGTGTCCTTGAACCATAGTCCATCTATTTGCACCCTAGGTTGGTGTCCTTGTAATGCCCAGGGAAAATTCCTCTTGTCTGTCTGTGTGACCCAACCTCTGTGTGTCTGACTCAATTCAGAAAAGGCTATGGAGAAGACTGGGGGTCTGGCAGTTTCACCTGGGAGCTGCTGCTGAGGGCACATACGTATCCCGGAGGAGCTGTAAGTTGCTCCCCAAACTGAGTGGAGGAAACAGGGGAACAAGGAGGGGGTGCTTTGTAAGGCAGGTCTAATATGGATTAACAGAAATTGTACTCCAAATATTGGATTCCTGAGCCCTATAATGGAAGAGTCAATTTAGTTGGCTAGAAAAGGGGAAAAAAAATAAATCTAAAACAGCTTTCTAAAAATATGTTATCATCAAAAATACTAAGAAGCGGCACTCCCTCATTTTACAAGATACATCAATCTTATTTTGAGGTGAGAAAGTGCCACAAATGGGTCCTTTCTGAGACAGAGCTATGAAAGAAAAAATAATGTAGCCGAAGAATTTCCTGTCTGCCCAGGCTGGGCAAACACTGGTTGCAACTGAGACTGCCCTCTGGGATCCTCTGTTGCCAATGCTGTGTGTCTAGTGGAGACCAGGAAACTTTAAAAAAAAGCTAGGAATTGAAAAAAAAAAATTAGGCGAGGGCATGAAACTGACCACAAGATGGCCTTTGGAATGGAGCAGAGAGTTTTTCTTTCTCACTAGCTTCTGTTACCTGCTTTGGAAAAATAAATCCCCACTGCAGAATATTTTTGCCCAGTTTCTGGACTGCTGGGCCTGTGTGGTCTTTTCATATTTTCCACTTTGCATCACTCCCAAGCTAATCCCAAGCTGCCGAGGCCTTCCAACTAACTTGGACAGCCTTTCATCCTTATCTTATGCCTTAGACTCATGGTGCTCACAGCTGTCTCAGGGACAGCTCTTTGGACTGGCATGTATCTGCAACACAGCAGCATCTGTGATGATTTGGGCCTCCCTTAGATGGGTGGCCAAATGCTGGGATGTGGGTTTGATTCTGTGCTGCTGGCCACAAAGCACCCAGGTCACTGATTCTGTTTAGGTGCCAACAATCCGCAAGACTCTCCGAGCGGCTGAACTCTGCCCGAAAGCATCTGAATCTCAGTAGCAGGCAGGGAGGGAAAACAGAGGGGACCATGGGAAGAACAGAGGAAGAGAGAGAAAAAGAGAGCTCTCCTTTTATCTTTTTTAAAAGCATATTTTTTTTTCAGCCAAGACCCAACAGTAACAGGAACAAACCTGATCCACGTGGCAGGAAAAAGAGGAATCTGAACCCTTCTGCAAGTATTCTCTCTCCTGACCAGATGGACTTGCTGCACTTTGTGAGATTTGCAAAAAATATATATAATAGATATATATTTCCATAGGAAAACAACATCAGCTGTCTTCCCCTAGATGAATGACGAAGAGTCAAACTGCATGTTCTTTAAAAAACAAACAGAAACACCATGAAACTAACAACAGTGGAAGGGTGAGGGTGAGGAATTACAGATGGAGAGATTCCAAATGAGAAGGAAACGTGACATGCGAGTCCCAGCCTCATGCCCTTCGCCAGAATTCCAGCCCCGCCTTTGCTGGGTGGTTTGTCTAAGGTGCTCCAGGGTCCCTCTTGGTCAGCAAGAGAAGTGTCCCTGACATTTCTGGGTTGCTTCCTTTTCCACTCTCCTTAGCCAGCCTGCTCGGTCACACCTCCAGCAATCCTGGTGGGCAGGGTTCCCTGGGCTGCTGGCCCACTAAGTTGGACTGTTGGTTCCTTCAGCATTCATCTTCTTGGTATATTTGTTCATCCAGCTCCTGGGACTCTAGGTGCTCCAGACGGTCTGTTCGGCCACTCATGATTTCATCTGGGGTTTTCATAAACCTTTGGAAGAAGTGGAGGAGTTAAGAGATTCCACTTTCCTAAAGCTGTCTTCACTCTGAACTCTAGCCTGCATATAAAGAAAGCCTCCATCATCTTATACATTTGGAGAGCTAACGAACCCCAAGATTAACGCTAATTTAGTGCAAATTAGGAAGAGGTAGCCCTTCCTCTGACTGTTTGAAAAGTGGCAAAATGATTATTTAAAAAGACTAGGGCCAGGCATGGTAGCTCATGCCTGTAATCTTAATGCTTTGGGAGGCCAAGGTGGGAAGATAACTTGAACCTAGAAGTTTGAGACGAACCTGGGCAACATAGTGAGACCCCACCTCTAGAAACAAACCAAATCTGGATATGGTGGTGTGCACCTGTGGCCCTAGCTACTTGGGAGGCTGAGGTGGGAGGATCCCTTGAGCCCAGGGCCACTGCACTCTAACTTGGGTGAAAGAGTGAGATCCTATTTAAAAAAAAAAAAAAGTCTAGGATGTCTATGAGGTAGTGAGCACCCTTTGGGACCGTGTGGTGCATTACTACATGACCATACAAGGAAGCCTTGGTCCAGATCACGTATACATATTTCTTTCTTTTAGAGAATTAGATTTTCCAGACTCGTGAGAGCTGTATATCCCACTTCCATTCCAGACTGTGAGCCCAGGAAATGGTATTCAAAACTTAAATTTCACTCAAAAGATATAGTTAAATGTTAAGTGAAAAGTGCTGATAATAGGACAACGTAGTGGAGCTTCTGGAAAATTAGAAAAAAAAAAAAAAAAAAAAAAAAAGAATATTTTACAACATTATCATGGATTCACCCAAAATGCTAGCAATGAACCCACTTTAGTTGGCCTACCTTTACAACTGGGGTGTACAGCAAGCCTCATCTTCCTGTTCAATGGGTTAAACTGTAAGTGACATCAATGACATGTTTTGACCATGATTTACATGGCTCGGGAAGGCAGCCTGCTTGCAGATGTTCTGCCCACACTGTAGAAGCACCATTTCCACTCTCCCTCTGTTCCTGCACACCTTTCTCTCCCCATATACTCTGCCCCTGCACCAGATAAACTTTCTTAGAACTTACATTTTCTTTCTCTCATTATTCCATATGCAAAAGCCTACAATGACCACTTATCAAGTCAAGGATGCATCCTGTGGTCTGCCCACTGGGTCCTTCTACCATATTTACCTAGCAAGCTCTTATTTTCCACTGTTCACCAGTATGAACCCACTGCAATCTAGCGGTCTCGGCTCTTGTATAAATCATGGTGCATGTTCTCCTCCACATCTTTAGCTTTTCCCTTATCTGGAATCCTCCTGACTCTTTTCATCAGTTGAGTCCTACTCATTCTTTGTGTTCTGCCTCCTCATCAAAGAGCTGCTTAATGGCACTAGTCCATGATTTCAACATGTAATCGTCCACCTTCTTCAGCACTCAAACATCTTGTAAAGAGCACGTACAATTCAACACCTCACTTGATTACATACTGGATCTTATACCAAGAAACCTTCATTTTGTGGCAAGTCTGGCCTTTAACATTCATTTCCTCCAAGAGGGCTAATCTCTCCCTCACTAATGGCACGATTCCTTTCTCTTACTGAAAATCTTTTGTTGGAAACCTATCAATCTTCTGGCTACTGACTGTTTTTTCCTGCTCATTACTGCCAAACTTCTCCAGCAGTATGATCTGTAGTGTCTGCAGTTTCTCCTCTTTTATCCCCTAACTAAAATTTCTCCCTCCACATCTGAAGTCAATAAGGAGTCCCTCTAAGCCAGCTCCACAGATATGCTGTGCTTGCCCCCACCAAACCATCCCTTTCTTCTTTTGACGACTTTCCCATATTAAGCTTCTGATATTCCACATGAGGCTGTCAATACACATTTACTGAAAGGTGTTAACACAGAATGATAAAAAGTAGAATCCTCTACCTTCTAGGAGCTTACAGTCTAGTTGCAGAGGAGAAGGATTTCACACAGGTTGAGCATCCCTAATCCAAAAATTGGAAACACTTCTGGTCCTAAGCATTCCAGATAAGGGACACTCAACCTGTATTAAAAATAGAAATCCTGTAGTCCTAGCTATGCAGGATGCTAGGGCAGGAGGATTGCTTGAGCACAGAGTTTGAGGCTGCAGTGAGCTATGATCATACCACTGCACTCCAGCCTGGGCAACGGAGTAAGACCCTGTCTCTAGAAAAACAAACTGGCCAGGCATGGTGGTTCATACCTATAATCCAAGCACTGTGGGAGGCCAAGGTGGGCAGATCACTTGAAGACAGGAGTTTGAGACCAGCCTGGCCAACATGGCGCAACCATGTCTCCACTACAAATACAAAAATTAGCTAGGCATGGTGCGGGCACCTGTAATCCCAGCTACTAGGGAGGCTGAGTCATGATAATTATGAGAATTGCTTGAATCAGGGAGGTGGAGGTTGCAGTGAGTTGAGATCGTGCCACCGTGCTGTAGGCTGGGTGACAGAGGAGCAAGACTGTCTCAAAAAAAAAAAAGAAAGAAAAGAAAATGAAAATCATAGTGTAGTTAAGGGCTCAAGGGAACTCAAGTGATGATGGAAGAAGATAGCTATGTGTGTTGGAGCAGCTGAAGAAGGCCTCATTCAGGGCAATAGACTTGAGGTTGAGCCTCGAGGGTGTAGGTATTAAAAAGGCAAAAGATAAAGTCATATACATTTCTGGAACAGGGAATCATATTAGTGTTTATGGCAGCTGGCAGTTTGTATTATGGTTTCAGGAGGCAGGGGAGTGGACCAGAGATAGAGATTGTTGAGCGAATTCAGATGTGAACCATGAAGTCCAGACATCAGCTTCCACTGTCAGGGAAGCCTTTGCCTTTGTCTCATCTCCCAGGTCTCATGAAACTGCTTGTCATTGAAAGACTCCAACCTGGGACCTTCTGGCAACAAGCCCTTGGAAATGTAGGTCCCAAGCTTCCAGCCCCTGCAACACAGAAGAGTGGGAATGGTGCTGAAGAGCCAATAGCCAATCTAGCACGATGACCAGGATACAGGAAGAGTCAAAGGTAATCTAGTTTCAAAGTTGGTCGCTTCAAACAGCAGCGATGCCCCGATGAGTAACAAAAGTTCAAGAATTCTGGGTGGAATTTTTTTTTTTTTTTTTTTTTTTTTTGAGATGGAGTCTTGCTCTGTCACCAGGCTGAAGTGCAGTGGCATGATCTCAGTTCACTACAACCTCCGCCTCTTAGGTTCAAGCGATTCTCCTGCCTCAGTCTCCCAAGTAGCTGGGACTACAGGCTCATGCCACCATGCCCAGCTAATTTTTGTATTTTTAGTAGAGATGGGGTTTCACCATGTTGGCCAGGATGGTCTTGATCTCTTGACAGCGTGATCCACCCACCTCGGCCCCCAAAGTGCTGGGATTACAGGTTTGAGCCACCGTGCCAGACCTCTGGGTGGAATTTCTAATCTGAGACGAGGGTCTGTTTTGAAGGTGTCATATCTGAAATACTTAAATGTGATATATAAGGGGATACACTCTACAAGAAACTCTTAGACATTCACATTTAGAATTTCAGGGAGATTTTAGAGGTGGATATAGAGATTTAAGGGCCCAACCACTGAAGTGATAAATGAAGTTGTGTGTTGGGATCAATTCATCCACAAAAATGGTATAAAGTAGGAAGAAAGGGAGTTAAGAATGGAGTTTAGGTTGAAGGATGAAGAAAAGGCATCAGTAGAGCCAGAGAAGCCAGGGTTCTTTTTTTATTCCTTCTATTCTGTTTCCCTTCCTTGAATAGCCTTTCCCATTTCTTTTGAAGACCTCAGTTGCTTTTACTATTCCTAAGTTACCATTCCTTCCCAATGCTAAAGACCAGGTTCTCTGCATTTTCCAATAAATTAATCATATGAGTGAGCTCATCTGTTCACACATGGTATCACCTCCTCCTGTATATAGATAATTCCAAATCTACAGCTCTAGCCCTGCCTGTCACTCTCTTCTGTCCCACTTGCCAAAACCCGTCACCCAGGTTGTGTCTGTTGATCTCACTTCTACCAACCTGCACTTGGCCCCACTCATGACTGCTACCAGCGCCAGAGGTCTACTTCTGCCTCTCCTGACTGATCCTTCAGATCCCCCCTTCTCCTTCTAATTCCTTCTCCTCTCTCGCTTAGGACTTGGCATCACAATCTATGTGGCAGGCTAACTGGTTGAAACTCATTAGCTATGAGGAATTCTGAAAAGAAGAATTCTACTGCATCAGCGTTTATACTTTTCTGACTACAATGCATTAGAAGAAATACATTTCACATCACGACTCACTGTGTACGTACACACCTAGAACATTTTCATGAATCAACTGTCACTCTTGCTACATGTGATGCAGTTTGGTATTTTCAGCTCTATCCTATCCTATGCTTACTTCATTAAAAAAAAAAAAAGCGTGATGGACCCAGTCAATCTATTTCATGACTCACTGTAGGTCATTACCTGCATTTTGACAAATAACTGGTTTAGAAAGTTGCCTTACAGGGTTGGTAACCTGGAAGTCTAGGTTTCATTCCTTGTTTTGCCATTGACTTTGTGCTTTTAACTAAACCAGACTTGAATGCCACAGAATATTATTTGGTCACTGCATTATTTTAAAGATGAGTCAGATGCTGTTCATTTAGTTTTGGCTTTATTACGGACGAGCATAAGTTAAAAATATTTTCCTTAAATCCTAACAAACCAGTATTTGGTATCCAGTTTGTAGCAATGATGGCTTTGAGAATCAGGCAGGTAGAGATCTTAACAGTCCCCCACCCCTGCCCGCTCCCCGTTATTTAAGGCAAACAGCATCCTCCCAAAAGAAGGAAAGGAGAAAAAGGAAGTGCTACCTGAACAAAAGCCTTTGTCCTGGCTCCTTCCTGATAATGTTTAGTTTGTAGTAGTGGCGCAGGGCTCTGGACATTTTCTCATAGGTCATGTTTGTTCTGTTCTGTTTGTTCAAAGGAGGAAGGGAGAAAAAAAAGCACAAAGACACAATGAAATGAACCTCAGAAAAGGCACTGGGGGAGCTATAAAAATAAAAGCTCTTCAGCTGCTGCCTGTGGCCCTGCCAGTTTGGGAAGCTACCTGCTGCCTTCCAGGCACATCTGTCCCTACCCTTTAGCTTTTTATATTCACTGTCACCAACGTTTACTCTGAAGGTGAATCACCCTTTGTCCGGAGTCCTGGAGCCCTAGCTAATAAAGGAGGTCCCCTAGCAGCCTCTCTTATTTCCTTTTCCCAAGACTGCTCTCTGCTCAGCCCAAGGAATTTCCTGCAGGTTCCCCCTATCTCTGGGTCATCCTTCACCTTCTGACCCACACAGCTTTTCTTTTTTTTGTTGCAATGACCTTTTCTCAAACTTGTGTTTCTGGTCTGTCATCTTAAGGAAGACGAGTTTTTGTTTAAATTCCTGTTGTGGAAGCAAGACTACAGTGGTTCTGAGCCCTGAGGCGATGGTACAACGTGGGAGTAGCAGAGGGATTTTTCTCAGTGACTCACACATGGAAGTGTCTGTCAGTGGGGCCTTGCCATATTTGGTCATGGTCTGCATTACCCACTGCCTTCTAAGAAGGCTGCAGGCCTGGGGACACCTGGCTGGGCCTCCCTGCCTTCTCGCTCAGTGGGTTGGGGGTTGTGCCACCGTGCGGATGTCAGGCTTTGCTTCTGGTCTGCCTGTCGGCTGACTTGGATCACAGTTACCCACTTTTTACATCTGCACACTTTAGCAACCTTCTTTACTGCCAAAAACTTTATTCAATTCCATTCCCTCCTCCCAGTTTGGAAAAATTGTGGGGCAATCAAAATTCTTGCATTGCTTGCTTATAACAGGGATTTAACAGTCAGAATATAAGTATTTCATATGCAGAAATGGGCTTTTGTGAACATGGGAGTTTCTAACTGAGCAGGAAAGAAGTGACACTTCCCAAAGCCCCCCTGTGAGTCAGAGTCTTGCAGTACTTCTCTCTTACCCAGTTCCTAACAACAGTGGAGGTGGCAGGACCAGGTCAAGGGGAGTGGAAACAAGGGTCACTCAAGATGCAGCCCAGCAAACCAGGATATGAGAGTTAATGGACACCTGGCCTCAGGAACGAATGGAAAGACACATTTAATTATTTCCCTCCCTTTGCAACTGCCTAATTGCTTGCCTAGCAAGGAATAAACTAAGTAAGTATGGGCAGAAGTAGAAAACAGAAGACAGACGGTTATCTTCCGATTAGGGATAAAGACTTCATTTTCACACTAGTTTATGGAGTGGTCATCTGCTGCCCTTTTACCTTATGGTTTCCCCACAGTCGAGCCAGTCCGTTGGGATCCACTATCCGGAATATTTTGGATTCTTTGTCCTCCCATCGGATGAAGTTTTCGTACCGGCTGTCAGAAAGCAACTGATAGACGTAATCCCAAAGCAGCCTACAGTCTACAGAGGAAAAGGGCAAGAAAATACTGTTGAAAATGTTTCTTGTTGAGGCACTAACCAGAAGAATCAGAAAATAATCCAGCAACCACTTCTGCCTAGCTTGGGCTGGCTGACTGTCTAACTTTCTTATTTCACAGGGCAGAAATGGAGGCCCAGAGAGATGGAGGGAGGTCCTGTTGTGTGACCTTTGATGCATGGAGGGCACAGAGGTGATCCAGGTGACAGCTTCCCTCCATAGATGAGGACACAGTGACTTGGAGGTCCATGGTCATAACCCAAACTTAAACCTGGACAGAGCCCACATGAAAGGTGGGAAGCAAGCTCTAACTGAATGAATGGGCTGGAAGGAGAAATGGGTGGAAAGAGGGTCCTGATGCTCCAAAGAGAGCTGTGTGGTAAAAAACGGTGGGGCATAAAGATTATCCTGTTGTTGGTGGGAGATGGATGGATAAACATGAGAAGGGTGGGGTAGGCTAAAACACAGCAAAAAGGAGTGAGGAGTGAAAAACTGTGGGAAAAGAAAACCTATGTGGCGTGGTGACTCTGACTATGGGAACTGTGGCTAGCATGGTTTCAAAAAGAAATACAGATATTCTCATTCTATCACACGTTGGAGGCCTTTAAACAGTGTTTTGATATAGTGGATCATGGTAGAAAGGAATCCAGTGCAAAAATCACTTTCTCCATTTGCAGAACTGATGTTTGAACATTCAGTCAGGCAATGGATATTAAGTGTGAAGTGATTTAATACAGCCTAGGCATAGTGTTGGAGCTTGGCTTTCAGGTGTGGATTGGTAAATTTAAAGAGAAGACATGGCCGGGCACAGTGGCTCACGCCTGAAATCCCAGCACTTTGGGAGGCTGAGGCAGGTGGATCACCTGAGGCCAGGAGTTCGAGACCAGCCTGACCAACATGGCGAAAACCCATCTCTACTAAAAATACAAAAAATTAGCTGGGTGTGGTGGTATGCACCTGTAGTCCCAACTACTTGGGAGGCTGAGGCAGGAGAATTGCTTGAACCCAGGAGGTGGAGGATGCAGTGAGCTGAGATCACGCCACTGTATTCTAGCCTGGGCAACAGAGCAAGACTTCATCTCAAAAAAAAAAGACATGATACACACTTTCCCCTTTCTATTACCTTCTGGATGTGTGCTGTGAAGGTGTGTGGTTGCCCTCCAGCAGAACCTGGAGAGGTAGCTGGAAACAGATGTGTGCCTTCTAGGTTTAGTTAAAGGTTGATTTGCCTCCAGATGAGGAGAAGCAGCACCAATTTCCAGGTGTTCACTGCATGATTCTGGAGATGCCCACTTTTTATAAGCACTCATCAGAATGGCTGGTAATGAAGATCAATTATTGAATGCCAAGTATGAACTCAGCACTTTATCTGTACTTCTGACCCTCAGAGAGGTTGAAATAACCTGCATGAGATCACTGGGGTTTGCACTCTGGACTCCTGCACTACAGTGTTCTTTCTTTTTCATCTGGGTGAGGCCTGGGCTTGGCACATTTGAAAGGGGAGTGTCCAACTGAGACTTGGAATATATTACAGCCAACACATCCGCATCACAGAGAAAGACATACACCCTTCTCTGGGGTTACATTGACAAGGGGAATTCAGTCGGGCCACCCTGGACACATTTCTTAATCTTCCTGAGGTTCTGTTGCCTCACTTACGAAATGGGAAGAGCAGCACTTACTTACTTTACAGGATTATTGTATTAGTGATAATGGGAGGGAAGAGAAAGTAATAAAATCAACAATGGTATTTAGTGGGTGCTATTTGTAGGCACTGTGTTGTGGCTTCTACAAGCCTGGTTACATCTGACCCTTATGCCGCCTTATGAGGCAGGTGCTGTTGCGATTCCTGTTTTATAGACCAGGAAGCTGCAGCTAAAGGGTTTGATGATTTACTCAGAAAGACACAGCTTATGAATGACACACAGGATCCTTGGCTCCGCATGACCCTAGGGCCCATGCTAGGACACACCTCCTGATGCAATTTCTAGTCTCAGAGAAACTCGTTAATGGGTATAGGTTTGTAAAGTCTTAGTACTTTCCAGAACAAAGTGCACTCTGCTCAGTGTACCTTTTACCTTTTGTGAACTCCAGTGTTCTCTCTGAGCAGCAGAAGACACTGGCAGAAAAATGTGGCATTTTCCAGAAGCGTAATCTTTCAAGGAACTACCATTAAATGTACACCGACCCTAAATCTTTAGTATCCTTTATAGTCTCCTTTCTTCTGTATTATCTGTGTTTAAACATTATGTGGTGTGTCATTCATTGTGTTTCAGAAAAGGACAAGTGGCGTCCTTCTGAAAACAACGATACCGTAGTCCAGGAGTTTGAACTCCATTCTAACAACAGAAGCTGTCCACTTCTATTACCCACCCTGCCCTGCCAAACTGCATTCTGTACTGCCAGAGGGTGGGCTGAGGTGGGGGGTGTGGAGAAGATGAACAACTCAAGAATCCTAAGTACCTTGAGAAGTCAGTGTTCTCTTGCAGACTGAGAATAATCTAGCTCGGTTGTTTTTTTTTTTTTTTTTTTTTTGAGACAGAGTCTTGCTTATGTTGCCCAGGCTGGAGTGCAGTGGTACAATCTCGGCTCACTGCAGCCTCTGCCCCCTGGGTTCTAGTGATTCTCCTGCCTCAGCCTCCTGGGTAGCTGGAATTACAGGCATATGCCACCACACCTGGCTAAGTTTTGTATTTTCAGTAGAGATGGGGTTTCACCATGTTAGCCAGGCTGTTCTCAAACTCCTGACCTCAGGTGATCTGCCTGCCACAGCCTCCCAAAATGTTGGGATTATAGGTGTGAGCCACCATGCCTGGCTAATCTAGCTCATTTTTAAGGCATTGGAAGGAGGATGATAGTAGTTTCTAGGCAAAGCAGTAAAAAGTGGCAAAGTGTCTTTTTCCTTTGCAGGCACCTCCTTGTCTTGAATCACTTTCACTATAAAGGGAAAACAGAGCTCTGCTATTTGGTCTGAATATTCATGTCCTCCCCAAAATTCATCTGTTGAAATCCTAACTGCCAAGGTACCTTTGGGAGGTGATTAGGTCTTGGAGGTTCCACCCTTGCAAGTGGGATTAGTGCTCTTTTAAAAGAGGCCTGAGAGAGACCCCTCACCCTTCTACCAATTGAAGACACAGCAAGAAGGTGCTGTCTATGAACAAGAAAGTGGGCCCTCACCAGATGCCTCATCTGCTAGGGCCTTGCTCTTCCCTGCCCTCGGAACTGTGGAGTAATCAGTGTCTATTGTGTATAAACTTCCCAGTCTATGGCAGGTTGTTAGAGCAGCCTAAAAGGACTAAGACCAGAACTCAGCTGGGGCTTCATATTCCAGTGTGTGTCCTACCATCAAATAGCAGATACATTTTAATTTTCCACAGTCTCTCCGAACTGGAAAACATTGAGAAAATCAAATATTATCACATACAGTGCCTGCAAATTAGGGCTGGACGTGGTGGCTTATACCTATAATCCCATTGCTTTGGGAGGCTGAGGTGGTAGGATTGCTTGAAAGCCACGGAGTTCAAGACCAGCCTAGGCAACATAATGAGACCTTATCTCCACCAAAAAAATTTGAAAAATTATCCGGGCATGGTGGTGCATGCCTGTAATCCCAGCTAGTTGGGAGGCTGAGGTGGGAGAATTGCTTGAGCCCAGGGTTTGGGGCTGCAGTGAGCCATGGTCAACCCACTGCACTCAGCCTGGGTGGCAGAGTGACAGAGTGAGACCATCTCTCTCTTTTTTTTTGTTTTGTTTTTTTGAGATGGAGTTTCACTCTGTCACCCAGGCTGGAGTGCAGTGGTACAACCTCTGCCTCCTGGGTTCAAGTCATTCTCCTGCCTCAGCCTCCTGAGTAGCTGGGACTACAGGGACCCGCCACTGTGCTCAGATAATTTTTTGTATTTTTAGTAGAGACGGGGTTTCACCATGTTAGCCAGGATGGTCTCGATCTCCTGACCTCATGATCCTCCCGCCTCAGCCTCACAAAGTGCTGGGATTATAGGCGTGAACCACTGCGCCTGGCCAAGTGAGACCATATCTCTACAGGGAAAAAAGCCAGTAAATTAAAACGAACAAAAGCAGATTGTGTGTAACCTCTCCCATGTCTCTTTATAGATTTACAATCATTTTTACTTCAAATAGGCTGACAACACCATTGAATTCCTCTGGATTGGGAATGTGATTTTCTAGTGTGTTCATTTTAATAGATTTCAGCAATTAAGAAACTACCTGGTTGTCTTTTATAGTTTGATATAAAGACATTTTGCCCATATGAAGGTGGGTGACATCAGGGCAGCCCTCCTGACTCCAGGCGGAAGGCACTCCATCAGAGGCCTACTGTGGAGCTGAAACAAAGTGGATAGTTCTCCATCCACAAGCATGGGGGTTTTCACTGCATCATTTCTTTTACTGTCATGGTACATTCTACTTCTCATGAAACAGTGAAACGTCAACCAGACCATTTCTTCATGTAAGGGCTTAACCAGCACTGGCCTACCATGTTGGTTTTTCAGAGGCATCCAACTGGGACCTAGAATGTTATCTACTTATTAGATGGCAAAAGAAGGGCAGAGCTTACCAGAGAACACCGTTTTCCTATGAGTTTCAAGAACATTTGTATTCGGCAAACTTTTTCCTTTCAAAAATGTGAAAACAACTGCCAAACAAGCTGCCGATTGATCATTTTAAATGACATTTAATCCAGCAAAGCCAACTTTAGCTGAGTAATAAAAACATGTTGACATTCAGGACATATTGAATTACTCAGTCACTAACGGAGGTAGCAACAGGAATTTTGTGGCATAAAGCAGTTGTTTCAAGCTCAGAGTATAAGTGGCTTTTATAACATTATCGATTGTTTTGTTTCTTTGGTTAGAAATTACGCCTAGATGATAAAAATAACTGCCTGACCACACAACAGGTTTTTTTTTTTCCTCTCTCTCTTTTTTTAAACAATTGACATTCAAGCCATGCCAGTTATTTTTGCTTTTAAGATTTCTATTAAATAAAAGGCAGATCCTCCTTAGGTTCCTAGATCTTTCAGAGGTTGCTGTCATGGCTCACCTAAAATTGTTCAGCTTTTTCGGAATCGCCGTCTGCACAGATACAATGTTCTTTGATCATCAATATAAATGCTTAATACTATATAATAAAGCTCACCACACTCTAGAAGTTCACTCCACTTCAAAACACTTAAACATATATGTCTAAAAATATTTTTGGATCACAAGGTATTCATTAATTTTAAGTGCATTTTTCTTAAACTAAAGGGCTTTCTTCTATCTCAAGGCACATGGATATTTTAAAGAAATTTCCATTATTTTGGACTGTCTTTTCCATGAGAAGTAGGTTATGAAAGTGTTTAGCCCAAGTATAGTTCCCTCTCCTTCCTGCTGGGTGAGGTACCCTGGGTATCCGCAGCTAAAGGCATTGTAAAAAATCCCTTCCTGTGGTTGAGAAATATTTCCACTCCCACGTCTGTCTCTTACCAGAGACTCGTTGTATAAACTCACTGAGCAGAGATTGTAAAAAGATGGGCAATTCACACATGACCAACATGGTCTCTAAAGAAAAAAAACCAAGCTAGACAAAACTGATGCTTAAAGAACTTGAGTAGGCAAGTCAAGTTATTGATATAGGGAATGTGTCATGATGGTGGTTAATTTAAATTTCAGGAAAGCTTCTAAGAAAGTCATTTTACGTTGCTTTAACTGCCCAAGTAGAATTTTAAAGAAGGCCTGCAAATGATAGTCCCATGGGTATAATTACCAACAGAGAGGTTGAGTGTCCCTGTCACATTTTTTGAAATTTATTACCTAAAAATTAATATGTTTATTTCAAGTTTAGCAACAAAACACACAAAGTAGCATACGAAATAAAAAGTTGCTACCAAGCTTTACAAATATGGTTCTGAACTAGGGGCATTTGGCAATATCTGGAGGCATTTCTGGTTGTCACCATGCAGTGGAGGGTGCTCCTAGCATCTACCGGGTAGAGGACAAGAATGCTGCTAAATATCCTACAATACACTAAACAACCCCACAGATTATTATTTAGCCCTATCAAGTGTGTTGAGAAACCCTGCTTAGAGAACACGGTTTACAACATTCAGAGGGCCATCTGCTACTTGGTCTTTTTTTTTAATTCTCCTCCTCCATTCTAGATCAGCCATTACCTGGAAGCAGAAAATTGGTCAATCCAGTGCAGCCAGGTATGTGTGGATACGCAGAGGTGTGTTTATAATGGGCAATTGCTTATGCTTTACCGTGGCTTAGGAAAACAGAAACCATATGTGCACAGTGGCACGCTGGGGGAGGGAGAAGTGGAGGCAAATAATACAAAAATCTATGCTTCCTGCCTTCCTGGGGCAGAAGAACAACAGCTGCAAAGAAGGCTGGACCTTTCGACCTCTGATTACATAAAGTGTGAAGAAGGCCGGGAAACACCGGTATCTGACACTCACACCCTGCAGCTGAGATCCAGCCCGCAGCCAGAATCTAATAAGGCCAAGCCTCTGCTTTGCTCAGGTGTGGGTGCAGCCTGGGAATTCACATCAGGGACTGAAGAGAGGTAAGGACTCTGTATTACGAGACTGTGTGCCCTTATACAAACTGGAATTTCCAGTCTCCTCAAGCCCCTTCTATTATTTTCCACTCCGCCACCATGCTGTTGATGCTTTTTATCTTTTAAAAACATTGTCCTGAAACTTCCTCCTCTTTTAGGGTTCTTTGATTTCTCAGTCGTTCACACTGAAAATAAAGTGCAGTGAGTCAGCCGCTGGGAATATTCCTGCTGGAGTGATGGTGCCTCCCCTCCCCAGTGCTCATCTTATTCATCCCCCCCAAATATGGACAGCAGGCAAAGCTTCAGGGAGGAGAAGCAGGAGCACAGAAGTAAATCTCCAAGGAAATAAAAACAGAGGTGGCCTCGAAGGGCACCCCACAAAGGCCTTCCCTGTCAGTGCTCTGCGTGGCTCCGCAGGCAGCTGTGCAGGCTGCAACCACGGCTCCCTCAGAGTCTCTCTCAGATGGACAGGATGGCAGCTGAGCAATGAGGCAGAGCGGGGACAGTAACACTTAGCAATTAACCTTCTTGTGCCATGCATTCACATGTTGTCTCATTAACGTCAGAAGGGCCCAGAAATGAGTATTACTCTTCTCAATATTACAGATAAGGAAAGGAGGGCTCAGGGACATTATGCACCTGGTTGGGAGACAAGAACTGGATTCCAATCCTGCTGAATTCACAGTCCAAGCTTTTGCCACAGGCCCACACTGCTTCCCTGGGACTGTTTGGAGCCATCTGTCTCCAGGAGCTCTAGAGGGTACTGGGCTAAAGAGGTCTACAGAAGGGCATCTCCCTGAGGTAGTGCAGGAGGAAGCGGCTCTTTCACCTGGTACTAAAACACTGGCATGTTTGTGGCTTCTGGGGACATCTCACAACCCTATCTGTTCTTTCCTGCAAACACAGGTATTTATGCACAGATGCATGTGTGCAAAGGTGCACACATGACTGCATGACCTACACATTCCAACAATGGCCGAGGGCTGAGACTTGCCCCAGCACTTTCATGCAGCCCCTTCACACTTCCCTTTTATGAGGTCTTTCAGCCATCGAGGCTGTTTCTGAAGCTCATATACAAAATTTAAAAAAATGTCCACAGGCTTCCTTTAAACAAACGCACAGCAGCATTAAATACTGCGGGAAGTGGAGATGGAAACAAGATGCCAGAATACAGTGACTTCTCCCCGTCCTCGAAGCCCCTGAGGACAAGCCTCAAACTGCTTTCTCTGGAGTTTCATGCTTTTTTCTGCATCTCACCTCAGAGGCTTCTCAAATTGAATCTGTTTATATAATTCATCCAGTGAATAAAACCAAATCAAGAAAGTACACTGTTTTAGTTGGGTGACAAATAAGCCAGGCAAGAGATTTGATGTCGCCCTGGTTAGAATCTTTTTGTTTCTGTTAAGGATGTAACCTTGAGAGACAGAAAAGTCTCAAAACGCTACCTTTAAAGATTCCAAGGATTGCTGCAAAGTGTGTTCTAAGAGGGCTAGGAGTGAAGAGACCTTGAGCTGGGAGGAAATTCTGCCTCTTGCCTGCTGTAGGATTCCTGACCCAATCGACCAGTGATATCGTCACCAATCGAGAAGTTCATGTTCACAAAGATGGAGGGACTTCAGCAAAAGTGTGAGACAAACACAAGAAGGAGCTATCCTCTATTTGGGTAGGCCATGGGCTTTGAATACCCAAATCTGTACAGATTTGGGTCCCCACTTTTGGGTAGCAAATGAGGGTCTACAAAATGAATGGATTATAAAACAGTTCCTTGTGTACCAACAAATCTTCCTTGGCAGAGTTTTGGATTGAGGCCAAGGAAGAGACAGGCAGACAGGAAATCTGGTGGCTCAGGTTTTAACGGAATTAAAGCACTTTAAGAGAAAACTAAAATAACTGAAAAATTTTTGATTAAGATTTAGCTGTTTATAGTTAAAGTAGGGGCTTAGTTTGTGAAAAGGCATAAAGCAAGGGGACACTGCCTTCCACCCACAAGGATACAAGATTTGGCATTTAGAGATGCTATGCTCTGTCATCTAGAACAATGCCTGGCATATTAGCAGACTGGTGATAATTTTTGAATCAATGAATGAAGAACTACATAATCCAAAGTGCAAATAAATCATTTCTTTTATTTATGTTAATGATGTTATTGTAACTATTCTGGTTGGTCTGCAAATACAGCCTGCAGTCCAGAACTTGTCTACTCTCTTACATAACTTGTTACTTTTCCTTTCACATGTCTTAAACAAGCCTTGTCATCTAAAGTGCAAGTAATTCCTTGAGAGCAGGGGCACTGTTTTCTACATCTGCATCCTACATTGTGATTTCAATGTACACCTATGATTTCAAGCACACTGACTACCAAGTACACAATGTTGCAAGGCACAGAACAGCAAACGTTTTCTGTAAAGGGCCAATTAGTAAATATTTTAGGTGTTGCAGGCCATGCAATCTCTGTTGTAACTACTCAACTCTGCCACTGCAGCATGGAAGCAGACATAGGCAATACCAACTAAATGGGTTTGGCTGTTTTCCAGGAAAACTTGATTTTAAAAAACAGATGGTGGCTGGATTTGGAGCACGGGTCACAGTTTTCAGTCCTTGCTCTAGAGTCCCAGACCAGAAGGAAACAATAATTCTGGGAAGAACACTGAACAGAAGCTGGAGGCTAGACTCTTAATGTGTCTGAATCTCAGTTCCTTCACCTGTAAAAAGCCCTTCTATCTTTGAAATCAAGTTCAAATAAGGAATTTCAATACACACTGAAAACATGACTCACAGATGACTACAGTCACACCTCAGCCACCTACAGGTGCTTGTGACCAATATACTTTTTGGCTTTGAAACACACTGGTGGGACACAAGCCAGTAAAACTTTGGTAGGTAAAGTTTTAGGAGACTGACAGATGCTTTCTGCTAGGCTCCTGGCTCCTAAATAACCCATTCCTAAAGACACCAGGCAGAAAACAAGCACAGAAAGAAGCAACTTTCTCACTTTTCTATACACCGCTGGCTGCTGGGTTCAAAAACGACTCCAGCGATCTTGTCTCACTCCGTCTTGTGCTAAATTCTCTCCCATAAACACTAGCCATTCAAACCTGGTAAACTCTTAATGACGGTCCTCCTTATCCTGTGCGAAGTAAGTGACACCTTTAAAAATAAGCCATATGTTATATTTAAATAGATGTCATTTGTGATTTGTATTTAAACTGTCAACCACCTACTGAATTTCCTTTCTTATTTTAGTTTTTCCATATGGTAAATACCTAACAGACATAACTTTGCATGTATCTTAATTGTATGATGTGATTTCAGTGATACTAGATAATGAAAATTAAGAATTTATGAAAAATTTTATAGGTATATATATATATAGAGAGAGAGAGGAAAAAAAAAACATGGCATCACTCTGTTGCCCAGGCTGGAGTACACTGGCACAATCTTGGCTCATTACAACCTTCACCTCCTGGGTTCAAATGATTCTCCCACCTCAGCCTCCTCAGTAGCTGGGACTATAGGCACACGCCACCATGCCTAATTTTTGTATTTTTTGGTAGAGACAGGCTTTGACCATGTTGGCCAGGCTGGTCTTGAACTCCTGACCTCAGGTGATCTGCCAGCCTCGGCATTCCAAAGTGCTGGGATTACAGGCGTGAGCCACAGTGCCCAGACTGAAAAATGATAGATTTTTAAATGACCTCCATAGATCTCAACTCGTGGATGTACATTTCTACCTGAAATAGAAAAAAAGACACTGAGCCTTATCTTGCTTTGCTCCTGGTAAGTCTTCTCAATCTGGAATGACCTCTTTTTCTCTAATCTCCGCTTGTCCGCATTCTAAGCATTCATCTAAGCCCAGCTAAAAGCCAGCCCTCCATGTAGTGTTCCCTGACATCCCTCCTCCGACCTCCTGCGGTACTTAGCAGGAGCTCTTCTGAGACATGTGTCACGTGCTAAGCTTTTATAGTTAACTGTGCTCATCTCCTTCATGATAAAGACCGTGTCTTGTACCTCTCTGAGGCTGTCCCCACCCCCTCAAGAATGCAGAAGAGTGCCTTATACACAGAAGGTGTCCAAATACGTAAATCCTAGGGCACCTGAACAAATCACATCTGAATGGTAAGAATTTAGCTTTGTTTTGTGATCCACATTCACGAACACTATTTCCATCTACACCCTCCAGCTATAGCACTCATCAGTGTGACATGCAGCAGCACCTTCATTTCTTTTTGTGCTGTGCTCATTTAAAAAGCTTTAAGGAACAAAGTTGTCTCATCTAACAGCTGCTTTATAGAGATTTAAAGGCCTTTTATGGCTGTTCAGTAATGACAGAACTTTTATATTGTACATAGGAATCACCCAGTGAATTCCACCTCCAATAAATACAATCAATTTTACAAGGATCTGAGGAGTCCAGAAAGACATCAGAAGAGTTGGGGTACACACAGGGTTATCCTAAAAGAAACAATGGTGCCTAAAACTCTTGTGTTTTCTTGGGAGGGTTACAGAATCAAGACTGTCAGTTGATTTCTGGAAGGAACTTTAGAGACCATCCAGTCCTACCTTCTTTGGAGAAAAGTAATGCCTTTTAGTGAAATGAGTTAAATTTGGATTTGGTTAGTTAAAATATACACTGGGAGATTTAAAAACTTTTGAATATGCCATTACAGCATTAATAATTAGTTTTCAGACACCGTCATACTGAAGGAGTTACTGCATTCCCCTGAAAGATCTAGGCCCCAGGTTATTTTACATGAATATTCTGACTTCCCAGTCAAGAAAAGCACATATTGCCCATTTCTGTGTGCCCCTGAGAGTGGGCATCCACAGACACCCAGGTTCATCAGCTGGTGGGTACAGTATTCCACTGAGTTTCCTAACTGATGCATCCATCATCAAACACTGATATTGTGGAATGAGATAAAAAAAAAAAAATACTAGTATAGGCTGGGTGCAGTGGCTCATGCCTGTAATCCCAGCAATTTGGGAGGCCGATGTAGGCAGATCACTTGAGGTCAGGAGGTCAAAACCAGCCCGGCCAACACGATGAAACCCCGTCTCTACTAAAAATACAAAAAGAATTAGCCGGGTGTGGTGGCATGCACCTGAAATCCCAGCTACTCGGGAGGCTGAGGCATGAGAATCACTTGAACTTAGGAGATGGAGAGTTGCAATAAGCCAAGATTGCATCACTGTACTCCAGCCTGAGTGACAGGGTGAGACTCTGTCACAAAAACAACAACAACAAAAAATAGTAGTATAATTTTAAGAGACTAATATTTTGAAATTTACAAACCTACTAAACTAGGGAAAAATAGCTCCTAAGGTCTAAACCATGTATCTTTCTTGACTCATGGGCTTATGGTAGATTCTCCAAAAGTGGTGAAGGCAGTGTCACCTGGGAGGCAGACATGAGAGAGCTTGAGAAGAAAGCCAGGCCCATGAGGGCAGCACTACGGACAGCAGCCAAGGGGCAGTAAGGGTTATCCTGCACACCTCCGTCACAGTACCCCATCTAACCTTGGCAAAGGCCTTTGCCTCTCTGGGGCTCAGTTTCCTTTGTGGCTTCCCCTATACAAATGACCCTTCCACATAAGATGAATACTGCAGTTCTAAGCTACCTCAAAGAGAAGTCCTGAGAATTATAAATAAGCAAAAAGTATCTGCAAAATGTCAAGTACTGCTGCACACACCATGCAAGAAACAAGAGGGTATATAGATAAGAAGGGTATTGCCTGGAAAGCACAAGATGGGTCATTTACAGAATTCACAGCAATACACTGACCTCATCCCACTTCTCCAATTATCTGGGGAAATTCACATGTTTTGCCTAAGTTCTTTGCTTCTTTATCTACTATTCTTTTTTCTCCAATTTTTTTTTCATTTTTTGATTAAAACAATCTAATGTATAGGTAAAAGCAGAGAGATCAATAATATTAACCCCCATACATCCATCACCCAGACATATAACCACCTGCTAGTGATGGCTAGTCTTGTTTTATGTAGACCCCACTCACACCCCACCTCCTAACTCTGCAGAATCATTTTGAATTGAATCCCAAACATACATTATTTCACTTTTCATAGTTTTTAAAACATATATGTCATATTTATTTGCCATTCTATTTTCTTGATTCAACATCCCTGATGTAAATTATTTATAACAATGAAATTGAGGCGATACTGGTGGTGCACTTGGGGCCAGAGAAAAATCTAGCAACAAATGATTTAAATAACAAAGGGACAGTTACCTCAAGGCAGAGGTAAAGCAGGTTTGTAGGAGTGCCTGCTGTTACATTGCCCTGCACATGGCAGCACCTATTATGAGCATCCTAGGAAACTGACAATGGGTAGATATTTTCCCCAGTGGTTTCCACTGACTTCTTCCCTTAGGTAAGCAAATTTGGGCTTCTTATCATAAATGAAAGAGAATCTGGGAGTAGCTTCCTCTGTCCAAATGGCCCAGCAACACCTGCCTCCAATGCCATAATCCTGTTTTCCTCTCCTACACCCTCCCCCAAGGTGAAGGCTGCATGAAGTTACTGCTTACAGGATGGAATTACAGGCCTGAATCTGAGACAAAGCTTCTTTATGCTGTGTCTGGTCATTAATTAGCTGCTGGAAACTTCAGGACAAGGCTATTAGCATGCTCATAAACCTTTTATTTTAAATGTTTTCGCTTAGCCTTGATTCTGATGTGCCTCTCCTTGTAAGCTGGACGTAGGACATTTGTTTCTTAACATTTCAGAGGCTCATTAACTACTCCATCCCAGGGGCTCATTAACCAAGCCATTAGGGATTTCGCCTCATCCAGGCAGAAGCCTCCGCTTGCCCTCACAGAGCCTTGGAGGGCGCCTAATTGGGAATGGGGCGAGGCTGGCTGCAAGCATCACAGGGGAGACTGGGGCTTTGTCAGGTCTAGACGATGCTGGAGCAGCGAGAGGGGAGCTCACTCACCTGCTATTCTCCCAATGGGCATGGCGTGCTCTTCGGGCGGGGAGACAGAGACCATGATGTGGTTCATGTAAGCCAGGTCTTCTCGATGGGAGAGGTTGATAGGCTTCCCTTCCCTATGCAGCCCGTCCTCGGAGAGCCTGGACTGTTTGAAATCCACGGAGTGCCGGGGGTTCAGGATCAGAGGGTGCATGATGGGGCTCGGCATCAGCTGGATCACGCGTGTGCTCTCCTGCCGGGGGCTGGATGGCTTCGGGTGGGACTCGGAGGACGCTGGGCAGTGATTATTCTCCATGGGAGACACTGACAGGGGGTAAGACTCCTGGTGGTTGTTGTCCTGGTGCAGCCTGGGTCCCTGCGCCCTCTCAGCTGGGGAGAGGCGGCGGATCATGTTGTCCAGGGGGGACCGGAGGGGCCGCTGCTCGGGGTCAGGAGAAGGCCGGTGATTTGTGGTGATGGGTGACCTGGAGCGGTGCAACAGTTCAATGGTGGGAGGGTTGTGGTGCACATTCTCCACGGATGGCCTGGGGGTCCTCTGGACACAGTTATCTGTGGAGCAGAGGGAAACACAATCACAGACCCCAGTGAATTGGCAGGACAGGGATCTCCCTGTGGCTCTATAGGCGGTAAGTGGAGGAGCGTGTAGGTGTAGGTAAAGAATCTTTCTCCTGCCGGGCGCGGTGGCCCACGCCTGTAATCCCAGCACTTTGGGAGGCTGAGGCGGGCGGATCACGAGGTCAAGAGATCAAGACCATCCTGGCCATGCTGAAACCCCGTCTTTACTAAAAATACAAAAATTAGCGGGGCGTGGTGGCGCGCGCCTGTAGTCCCAGCTACTCGGGAGGCTGAGGCGGAAGAATTGCTTGAACTCAGGAGGCGGAGGCTGCAGTGAGTGGAGATTGCGCCACTACACTCCAGCCTGGCGACAGAGCAAGACTCCATCTCAAAAAAAAAAATCTTTCTCCCCAGAATTCAGTGTCTTTTTCACTGCTTAGCAAACAACTTAAAGTGAGCATATTGAAACTATTCTTGTATTGCCAGACAACCTAAGGATGTTTACAAGCATTCTGTAATTACCTACCCATGGCCTATCAGCACAAGCAAAACCTCCATTCCCCCTCTTTTGGTCATCATTAGACTCTTCTATGTAGCTTTCAGAGGTAGAAGGGTTCTTAGGAGTTTCTCTCTAGATGCTTTTATTGACTTATATTTTCTTAACTAAAATTTTCATATTCTCTACCTCCAGGAGTCATTTGTATCAGTGAAAATGTTAATAATATTAGTAATAATTATTAGTAATAACTGTATCTTAGATACTGGATTTCACGGTTTAAAACTTATCACACTCTTGGCTTAATGTGGTGGCTCCCGCCTGTAATCCTAGTTACTCAGGAGGCTGAGGCATGAGAATCATTTGAACCTGGGAGGTGGAGGTTGCAGTGAGCCAAGATCAAGCACTGCGCTACAGCCTGGGTGACAGAGCAAAACCTTGTCTCAAAAAAAAGAGAAAAAAAAAACCCCAACCTTATAGCACTCCTAAGCAGGAGATACTACTATTACCCCTCTTTTACAGGTGATCAAACTGAGGCATACAGAAGTTAAGCAACTTACCCAAGGTCACACAGCCAGTTAGGGGATTAGAATCAGACTCCAGTCAGATTCTAGAACCTGTGTACTCATGACACCAATCACAGCAACACAGAAACTACAAAACAAGGTCACATGAAAACCTGCTCTAAGCATGCACAGCAGCCCCAATTTACAGAATGACAGTCTTACTGGACTTGAAAGAATCTTTGGGAGCACTTTGCTCCTGAGTGCACAGACCCTACAAGTGCTCAGAGACAGGCAGAGAGGTAAGGAAGAAGCAGGATGGATGGACACCTCTAACAATATCCCTAACCCATCCCACTTGAACTTGCAAACTGGTGATATGTGAGCAAGGACAACCTCAGAAGTGGACACAGCTCAGTAGCAGCAGCAGCTCCGAGGGCTGGGTCAGGGAATGGACCACCACCCACGTGGCTCCAGAAGCAGGGGCTAAGGTACAGAAGGACAGAAATCTGCTCATAAGAGTGGCGATTTCTACACAGCTCCACACCCAACTCAGTGAACTCTCTCTGGCCACATCTGTTCCCAGGGCAGTCTCACCAAAAGGATGTGCATGCTTGCTGGTCCTTGTTCTGGTCAAAGAATTGTCCACAGTTCTAAGTAAAGCAAGTCAAACATATCACCTTTGTCCATTAAGATAATGTATATATATGAAGAACACATAAAGGAAATTCAGGAATGTGATAGGGTCAGTAAACAGAGACAGACATGGTGGTTTTAAGTTTTATACAGGGTTAAGAAGAAAATGGGGACTTTTTTCTTTTTGGAAAGTTCTACTAGATCCTATCTATCATATGAAATATTTAACAAAAATATTGTCCATAATATGAAAAGATCATCTCCTTGAAGGCAAAGGGCTTATTTTGTGACTACTGTATAACCCACTGCCATAAATTCAAAAGTACTTAATCATTAGAATAGCTATCAATAGGAGACTGATTTAATAAATTATAGTATATCTCTAAACAATGGAGTACTATGTAACTGTAAAAAGGAATAGGGAGCATCTCAATATTTTGCTAAGGACTAGCATCCAGAATCTATGGTTAGATGAGAAAAGATAGATGAAGTATTTATGATCTGCTACCACTTATCTAAACAAGGAGAGGGGGAGTTCCAGTTTCAATAATAGCAGAGTGGCTTATAACAAAGTAACCTTCCTACAGACAGAAATGAAAGAAACTGTATTAAATATATCGGAAAAAAACTATTTGAAGGTACCAAAGGCAGACAAAAACCGAAGGGGATTTCACCTTTGAAAGAAGGGACCTGCACAGAGTGAGGTCTGTATTTAAACAGCTTTTCCCCCAATTCTGTTGATCTCCTAACTGTCCTATGCTGCATGCTCCTCTCTAGTCTGTACAGCACAGGGCAGTTAGAAGATAAACAGAAAGTTGCTTGAGATGTCAGAAGATAGTAGCTGCCAGAATGGCAGAAAATTGAAGAAACAAATCCCATACAGTGGGAGCCTCAGAGAAGAGAGTGATTAAATTTGCATGTAAAAGTTTCCTCAAATTCTTGTCTGACTACTGAATAGGCCGAGTGCTGGGGAGACCCTCTGGAGTTCAGTGAAAAGCAACAGTTGTATAATCTAAAGATAGAGGTAGAAATCTCAGCTATTAGCTACTGCAGTGGAGACAGGGTTCTAAATTTGCATCTCATCAAGTTTGAAGGCTCTGTAAATACTTTAGGCTGTTTGTTACCCCAGAATGGCCATAGCTTAGAAGTGAAAACAACCATGACAAGAGGATCTAGCTAAGGGCAAAGGCAAAACAGAAACAGATTGGACCTAATGAAACGTAAAACCACAACTCTATAATTTCAAAGTAAGTGGCTAGTAATTTTCCCGCTAGAACAAAAGTCAATACTCTTCAGAGGAACAGAACACAATCCAGTGTCTCAACAATGCATGCTCAGCATCCAGTCACACGAATTTCTTCTAGATGTGAGAAGAAACACAAACATGTTACTCTAGGAAAAGCCATCAACAGAAACAGAACTTGAGATAATGTAGATGCTGCAATTAGCTGTTGTACAATTTTGTTTTTGCTATTATAAATAAGTTCAAGCCCTAAAAGAAAATGATGGTTGTAATAAATGATGACACATAGAGCCTGTCAAAAGAGAAATGGAATTAAAAAAAAAAAGACAAAACTAAGAGTCTATAACTATGAAGTGTAATATCTGAAATGAAAGACTGGACTAGGGAGACTTAATAGCAGATGGGAGATGAGCAAAGAAAGGGTTGGAAAATTTGAAGACAGATCAGTAAAAATGAAATCCGAACAAAACAAATCCTCAGTGACATGTGGAACAATATCACATGGTCTAATACACATGTAATTGGTGTCTAAAAAGGAGAATATAGAAAAAGACAAGGTAAAATAAATTAGGAAATAATGGCTAGATGGTCCCCAAATTTGGTAACAACAACATCATCAACAGCCGTAAATTAGAAGATCCAAGAATCTCAAGTAAGATATGTAAAATAAAAACCATACCCAGGTACACCATAGTCAAACTACTGAAAACCAAAAATAAAGAAGAAATCTCAAAAGCAACCAGAGGGAAAAAAGATACTATGTACAGGGGGAGATTATACTAATATACTATATATGCATAGTATGACATATAGTATATACTAATATATATATATAGCATATATTTATATATAGCATATATATATAGCATATATTTATATATACTACATATAAGTATATACTAGCATACATTATATATTGTATATGCTTATTATATATAATATTGTATATACTAATATACTAATTATGGCTGACCTCTTTTAAAAAAACCTCAAGAGAGGAACTGCTCAAATACATACACAAGAAGGATACAAATGGGAACCTACAGACTGAAAAAGACTTAATCATTTGCAATATATAGATGTTGTTTGGACTCTGATCCAAACTGTAAAAAACATTTATGAGATGGTTGGCAAAAAGTGAAAACTCGTAGATTATACGATGATACTGAGGAACTACTAGTTTTCAAGTGATATGATGGTTCTGTGATTACAATTTTATGCTCTTTTTTTGAGGCCTATGTTGATACTATTTACAAGGGAAATTATATATCTGGGATTTGCTATAAAATAATCTGGGATGGTGAAGGAGAGGAGGTAGACCACAGCAAAAAACAACACTGGCCTTGAGCTGATCATCAAAACTGGTGCTGGGTACATGGTGATTCATTATACAATTCTTTTTACTTTTGTATAGGTTTGATATTTCTTGTCATAAAAAGTTTTTTAAGTGCTTAATCAACCTAGCAAGGATACAGGTTGGAATGACAAGCACTAACGTCCTCACTTTAACCCAAATGCATATAAATGCTTACAGGGCACCGACTAAAGTGATCTGTAATCTTTTGGAGGCAAGGCAAACTTTCCTTTTATAGCTAATATGGATCTCAATTCTGCTGGCCATAGAAACATATTTATCTTTTGTCTATGGTTCACTTTTCATTTGTCACAGAATATGATCACTGTAAACAACTATTCAAGAGAGTTCCAGTTTGAACTTTCCTGTATTTTCTTCTACATGCCATTTACAGAATGTCTCTCTTTACTTAAAAGCTTATTAAGGTTTAAAAATACTTAAGGATGATGGGGACTATGTATTGAAAAATCTCATTTCCTGAATCCATTTCCCGTCTTATAAATTTCAAAACGTTCATAGGCGTTGGCCAGTAATCTGGTTACCTGCAGGCTTTCTTTGATGTCCTGGGCTTCAAGGCTCAGTGTGTGAGTGTGCACTCAGGGCAGGCCTTAGGAAGTCTGGGAGGACCAGGAGAGGAAGAACTTTCATGCCAAGGGCAAAGGAGGAACTGATGTAATGTCCTGGAGAGATTTCACTCTCTGTTCCTGCCCAGACCTTGGGAACAATGCTGAAGGGTGATAGTGCTTTGGATCATCCAACTCAGATTTTACTTTGGACTCAGGATCCAGGCAGGAACAGGACTTGGAGTAGCTTGATTTATTTATTTCTCTGCAGATATCACTCAAAGAGGAAGTACTTGATGAAGTTGATAACATTAACAGTAGAGAACTGGATCCGAGGGTATTTAATTCCAGGCTCCTGGTGGTCTGGGCACAACCACTGTCAAGGCTGAGAAGCTTGCAATGAGACCTTCCAAGCTTTGTTTGAGTCTGCAAAGCGGTGCCCATGTACGGAGTGGGCTATGATGTTCCCAGCCTGCTGCCTGACGCCTCTGTTATTATAAGTTGGCAACAGGGCATGGAAACTTATGAGACCAGAGCCGGGAGTCAGAGAAGCTCCGGACACAGGAAATGCACTGAGCGGACAGTGGGTGCATTAAATCCCCCAGATGTAGGAGTCTCTGTCTAAAACAAGAAGATTTTTTTGGTCTGGACTTGATGTCTGGGTTTGTTCTTGGTGAGCTGCCCAGCTGGAAAACTGGGAAATTATCCACATTGCCCTCATTCTGAAGGTCTTGATATGGAAGGGAAATATACAAGGAAGAGCCAGGGAAAGCCACACATAATTAATCCATGAGGGCACAGAGGGAAGGGAGGAAGAAAGACTAAGGACTGGTAGGAACTGTCATTCTGGTTGGAAGTGTTTTCTGATCCCAAACCTTTTTCCTTGTTGACCTCTGTTAGACACAAATAATCCCTTCTTTTCACTGCCAAATAACCTAACATAAATCAGGACTTTAAATGTGGTAATTTTCTTTACAAAAAGGTCTGATTTCTTATCCCTTTCATATTAGTTATTAGAAAAGTTTCTCTACTTAAAATTCATAAAAATTTGACCCAATTTAATCATGCTCTAACTAGTGAATAACTAGTAAACTTAAACAAGCAAACAAAACAAAACAAAAAAAAAACACAACTGCCTTTGGTGAAAGTTTTGGCTGGTAAATTTCCAGGGTAGAGCAAAGGCTAAGATCAAGTTTGCATCTCACACACCAGGATCACATTTCCACCTTTGTGCTTTCCCTAAGCCCACGGATGCTGGTCAGAGAAGAAGGTCGTCAGGGAGACGCAAATCAACAGCCCCAGCAGCTAATGCTCACTCAAGCCTCTGTCCACTGGGTTTCACTTTCTCCCTATCCCAATCATTTTGTAAAAAATTGTGGGAAGTATGAATGATACACAGAGCTAGACAAAAGCTAAAGGCTCAAGATCTTGAGCTAGAATTCCAACTGTATTTCATAAACCACTCCAGGTCTCTTGCTCCCATTATGGGTTAAATGTCTCTCCCCCATAATTCCTAAATTGAAGTCCTAACCCCTAGTACCCTCAGGATGTGACCTTATTTGGAAAGAGGGTCCCTGCAAAGGTAATTAGTTAAGATGAGGTCATTTTAGCCATCCAATATGACTTGCATACTTTATAAAAAGTATACTTTGGACTTAGAGATGTACGAAGAATGCAGGTGAAGATGAAGGCAGAGACCTCCAAGGCAAGAAATGCCAAAGCTTGCCAGCAAATCACCAGAAACTAGGAGAGAGGCATGGAACAGATCCTCCCTCACAGCTCCCAGAAGGAAGCAACTCTGGCACATGTTGATGTTGGACTTCTAGCCTCCAGAATTGTGAGATGATAAATATCTGCTGCTTAAGCCACCTAGCTTGGGGTACTTTGTTACAGCGGCCCTAGCTAACTAATACATCCCTGACTCCAGTTACCTGAGGTTCAACCCTTGCTTGGTTTGGAGCCTTTCCACTGACTGTGTGCCTGGTATGTCAGCCTCTCCATCCCTCCAATATGCCAATATAACTGAACTCCCTTGGAAGGCCTGAGAACAAAAATGCCCTAGTTTGGAGTGGATGATTCACGTATGTTTGAGATTATCAACAATAAGCTCCATGTAAGTGCCTAGAATTTTATATGCATTTGATGAAAGGAGCTAAACGAAACAAAATGGGTAACTTGTAGTACTCTGAGGCTTACTCTTCCTGATTGCAGGCCTGGGCAGGGCTGCTTCCAACCAGGCTACCTTGCCAGGGGATCCGTACGGAGAGTACGTACACATCTGCCGACACAGGAGGCCTCACCATCTGGGCTGCAGACTGTCTTGCTCTTCACAGGCTGTAGTGGGGGAGTCTCCTTAGTTTCCATAAAGCAGCACAAAAGAAGTGAATTAAGAAATCAAGGGATTGGATTTCCAATAAGCCAATTTGCTCTGTTTGGGGTAAACCTCTCAATCATGTATGTATAAGGCCCAGGGTCACGGGAGGCACAGAAGTAAGGCAGAGAGGCCCTGGAGTGGGGAAAAGAGCAAAATGGCCCCTTAACTGAGGAATTCCTTCTCGGGGGGTGAAATCAAACTGCCCCGGCCCCTTTTCTCAAAAGGATCAGATGGCATTTCTCTAGGGGTAAAGGAAGTCTCTTGGAGACTTCCTGCCTGTCTTGTGAGTCATTCATGCACATTAGGCATCTCTTGCCCCTAAAACTTCTGGCTTAAGACAGCAAGCTAGCCCTAGGGCTAAAAGCAGCCTCAGTTGGAGGACACTGTTGGAAGCAGGGAGGGTGAGGGGTCCCTCCTGAAATAGGCCAAGGGCCAAGACAGATGCAAAGAGGGTCTCTGCACAAGCCAGTCCCTACACTCTGTCACAAAACACATGCTGCAGCAGGGGCAAGGGTCAGAAGGTAAAAGGTCATGCTGCCCTAGGCCCTGAAATATAGGAGGCAAAGCGGGAAGAAAGGTCCTGGAGAGGAAAGCACGGCTTGCAGAAGACTGGAATGAGGCCGGGTCAGGGGAAAAGGTGTTAAGTGGTGCTCGGAGGCCCGCTCCCAGGGAGAACAGGAAGTCAAGATCTTGACCTGTTCTGCTTCTGGTGGCACCTGTCATTACCTGCTGCCAGATTCAAGAATCCCGGAATAGAAAGGGGTGCAAGAGGTTAACCTTGTAGTTCTTAAAGGAGGAGAAAGTCAGAAGAGCAATACAAAGGTTCCAAAGGGGTCATGGAGGACCCAGCGCTCGCCAGGTACTGTAAGGTAACATAAGATGCAAGCAGTGTTCACTTCCAAACAGGCGGTGTTCTAAAAGTAGTGAAGATTGGCACTTTAAATGTATTTTGCCACAGATATCATAGTGCAGATGGTATCCAATTAGTCCACGAAAGTGTTCTCGGATAACAGCAAGGGAGGCCACAGCCCTTCTCTATGTATAAGGTGCACAAACCTGATGTTTGCACAAAGTGTGCAGTTGTGACCGTGAGAATGGTTAAGAAAAGTAGAAGGAAAAACCAACCACTGTGAACAGACTTACCACTATTGAAGTACACTTAAAAATGGTTAGAACGGTAAATGTTATATGTATTTTATCCCAATTAAAAATTCACACAAAAACAGGGGAGGAGACAACCAAATAATAGTCAGAAATACTGAATCATGAAGAATGAATAACATTTATTGAGTGCTTGGCTATGCGAGGGGCATTTTCCACATTAACTAATTTCTTTCTTAAGTCAGCTCTTTGAGGTAGATGCTGTCCTTTTCCTTCCTTTACAGGTGGACACATAAGACACAAAGGCAGCTGCCTGAAGTCACACAGCCGGTAAACTGGGGAGCTGGGATTGAACCCCAGGTAGTTGGGATCTAGAGTGCATGCATCTACATGTTGGCATGCTCTCTGGCTCCGTTATGCATTACACAGCTAATATGTGTAACAAAGATGTCAAACCCCAGCCCACGGACTCCTTGACCCTGCTGTCATCAATACGATTCCAGCAAGACTAGAGAATCGACCAGTGATGGGATGTGACTTGAGCAGCTAAAGATTGCATCTACCTGGTGCCTACTTAGCAGCTGTAGTGAGGAGCCCGTTTTTAAGGCGTGACCTGTACCGAGGGGCTGGCTCCTCAGGGGTGGGTGACAGCCAGTGCTTCTGCTCTCAGAAGCCAGTGCCTGGCTCAGAACCCACCGTTCTCACAGGCTGGGAGATTTTCATGATGCTAAGCCCGCCCATCCCGAGGGAGTCAATCATCCACAAGGGTGAATTCAGTCCAACTCCACACGAGTTTTTAATATCATGAACTAGACATACTTTGGAGTCTCAAAAGTCATCTTTGACATTTTTTGGTATAAATTTGGCAGTAACGTAAGCAGGACCTGCCATACACTGTACCCCAGTCAGATGACCTGAAAACTGCTCTGGAATCCTCATCTCTACAACTTCCACTTGTCTTTCAATCAATTGCTCTATTTTCAGGGCACCTGCATCACAAACATTTATAAAAATGTATTTTGGTCTCCTCATTCTGCACAGTGGAAGGAGGGCAGGCACTGGCATCAACTCCACCTGGGTTTAAATCTCAGCATTGCTATTTGATTTTGGGGCATGTTACTTTATTGCTCTTAACCTTTATTTCTTCATCTGTAAAGTAGAGATAATAATATCACCTTTATAGGGTGGTGGTGAGGATTAAATGATTCAAACATATAAAAGCTTAGAACAGGGCTGGCACACAAGAAGAACCCAATAAATGTTAGCACTTGTTTTTTTATTAAGAAGCAGATTCATAGACCTCATCTTCTTTAATTATCTCATTAAAATTGTATATAACTTCCTGCCACCAAAGCAGTCTTTGGGCACTTGGGTTTGGTGGTGGGGTGGGAGGGGTATGATTCCCCTCAATAAAGCAATCATATAAATAAAATTCTGTGGGCCATCACAGAAAACATGCCACCCTCTCCATCTTTCACAAAGAAATGACTTCTCTCCATTATTGAGCCATTCCCATGTGTTAGTTGTAAGAACAACTGAGATCAATCGTACTTGGATGCTTTAAATTTCTCCTCCCCACTTGCGATTTCCATGTTTACCTTGTGATAAAGAGCTGTCCCAGAGCAGAACTGCCACCTTAAAACTGCATCCACTGCTACAGAAATGATCTCAGCCCTGCATGTATGAATATCTGCAAATTAAAGTGATTAAGAATCACTTCTCCATAACCTCACTGATGGGGCAGAGGAAAGGATGGGACTGAAGAGCTGAAATTATTAGTGGGTCCTCTGAGGGGGTGATGGGATGAGAATGTCTGAGAAATCCAGATCTTGCTCTTTCTTCCTACAGACTGCACATCCAATCCCATGGGGCGATTCTGTAGAGCGGGTCCCATTCAGAGACTTTAGCCTAGAAGGGAAGCTTATTTTATGTTGCCTTCGAGCTTTCAGGGAGCCAATATTCAAGAAGTTCCAACACCAGAGGACAAATGACAATTAAATATACATATGGGGATAAAACCCAAAATAAAAGAACCTAAGGTATGAAAAGAAGTTATCATTATAACTGCACATGACAAAATAAATTTATAGTCATTTGCTGGTCTGATATTTCTAAAGATGCTTTGCCTCCTGCTTTTTGTGAAAGAAGTAATACCATTGTTTTACCTATTCTCAACAAAACTACCCACCTACTTTCTAACTCATATTACACAGACAAAATGAGTCGTAACAGTCAAAGAAAAAGAATGTGCTTAAACTGAGCTTCTTATGATAAAATAAGTGAAGGACACTACTCCTGTTGACACTCTCAGAGGGGCAATGTTATCTTAAGTTCTCAATAAGGTGAGACAAATGAGGACAGAAGAGTTTTCCTCCCGCCTCTGAGCAACACCAGGCAGGACACTGCTATGATTTTCTGGATTTTAGCTGCTCAAGACCCTGAGGGAAGGGAATATGTCTTATCTTCATATCACCTAGGAAGCCTCAGATTCCTTGGATGTAATGTGGAGATTTGAGAGCTGTAAGAGACTGCAGAAACCATTTAGTCTAACCCCTCCTTATAACTGGGGAGACAGCCAGAGAGATGAGAAACTTAGCCCTTTGGATCTGTTCTAGCAGAATGAAGGGTTAGGACCTGATTTTCTGGCTTGCAGATCCTGTCCTTTGAAACATTTTACTTACACACACACAGGCCCCCAGTTTGTTTGTCGAGGATAGTTCTGGTCCTGGTTTCATCTGTAGTCCTGGCTTACTTACTGATGGAGCCCTGTGTCACTGTCATAAGTGTGTTGGTATGGATGAAAAATTATAAGGTTAAACTAATTATATAAAATCATCCTCCCTTCCCATAACAAGTAAGGAAAAAGAAAGAAAATGCTGGCTTTTCTAGCAGTAGGTGGAATCTGAGGACTGCTTTGTTCAAGGCATGATATGATTTCAGAATGGAGTACATTATACAGACAATGATTGTTCACATAGAGAGGGTTTGAATGAACATGATCATCCTCCTCTACTGTCAGGGCATGGACGGGAACCTCGGAGCTAACACCAGCTTCCTAGCTTCTGGCACTGCCGTGTGGCTACTAAGGAAGGCATAATTTCAATGTAAGAAAGTCATAGAGGATACACGTGGGGAACTCGTGCTAGATTGAGCAAGACACATTTGTACTATGATATAAATGCCCATTGTGAAATTATGAATGTCTGAACTGGTTAAGTTTGTGGCCATGATGAGGTGAAATCACACAGGGGTTGAATGAAGCCTTGTGTTTGTACTTGACCGTGCATGCTTCACTGTGCCAGGCTGCATAACATCTGAGTTGGGCCTTGTTCTCTTTCCATTCTGTCATTCCTATCCACTATCTATCTACTTACCTACCTGCCTACCCACCCACCCACCCACCTGCCTACCTACGCACCTACCTACCTACCTATTTACCTGTGCCAAGTTGATAGCAACATGTGTCATCTTGGTTTAACATACTTTTATATGAAACTGTATTCCCAGTTATGTAAAATAAATCACTGGGGAAGTAATACTTGATATGTATAAATTCATTTGACAGATCTTTTCAGAACCAGATCTTTCTGTATGTTAACATATGCCCACATCAATCATCTGTTATCCTTCATGATTAAATGTAACAGTATTGATTCTGGAAACAATTTATGTTAAGCTGGATTCTTGTTTTTTCAGTGGAGAAGAAGGGAAAGACAGAGGAAGTAGCTGGAGGTGGGAAACCTGTGCTGAGCCATGCACCTCTCTACTTGGTCTCTTTGTCATCAAGGGCACCATATAGCTGAAAGGCAGGACATGGAGAGGGCCACCTCTTCATATCACCTCTGTGCCTTGGATAGCCCTTCTCAATGGATACCACCTGATAAAGACCTACACTTCTCTCCTTGTGTGCACCTGTTCATCAGAGCACATGCGCCCTGTCTGAATAGACAAAGGAGTGGGACACACGCTCTCAGACCCAGCTTCCTGGCCATCCACTTAAGGAATGATCTCTGAAAATGTACTACTTTTAAGAGCTGGGTCTGAAGCAGAGCTAACTGGTCCACAGGGCAATGACACCCTTGACCTCAGCCTCATTAGCTCAATTCCCTTACCTACCGAGCTCACCAACACCGATATGATAATACTTGAGAGAAAGCTCATTACAGCATATGTGGTGGCACATCTGTATTTACTTGGTTTGAAAGTAGCTCTCAGAGTAAGCTTTCTCTATTGCTGGGCTCCTGCAAATGAGAACAACAAACACACCTACTTCTGAGTCAAATCAGGCTGAGGGGAAAAGAGGAAGGATCCGTGAGGAGGAGAGACCATAAGCTTCCATCATACTCTGGAATAAAATGGGGCTAGAAATTCCAAATGAGATTTCTAAAAACAAAATAATGAGAAAAAGACAGAATGAGTGAGAGAGAGAGAAAACTCATCACACACCCTTTGTATCTGAAAGGCAGGCTAGGTAATTTATTTCTTGACTTAATGTCAAGCTTCAGTAAACCCACCTCCTCTTCTCTGGAGTGGCTGGTGGCTATTATGCAAGCCAGAAATGCACATGGCAGGAAGAGCAAAGGAATGAAAAACTGAATTGGGGGAGGAGGGCAGCTGCTAAATTTAGCAAGGGCAGAGTGAGGGGAGGAAAGGATGAGAGGAAGGCAGGGAGCGTGCACGAAATGCTGTTCGTTCTCCATCACGGGAGTGGGGGGCCCTGCTGTGAAATGCTTGGCACAAGGAGGTGATGTCAGTCGCCTGGAGTCAGGCTCTCTTTTGTTAATTAGGAAAAGTGTTAATTAGGAAAACAAGAAACTTCTCATTTTCTTGGTTTGCCAACAATAGAACAGAAATGTGAGCCCTGCTCTTGGGGATGATCAATCAATTTAAGGAAATGCCCCAAGGGACCAGCGTTCAAGGTCCCTGTAATCTGGACCTAAGGAAAAGTACACATGAAGAAGTTGGTGCACCTTCAGACATCTGTTGTCTGACCGATCCAAGCAGGAGGATGTGAGTATCGTGACCCTCAGAGGCACGATCCATCACTGAGTGCTCAAGCTGTTCAGCTGTTTAATGCAATGGTGCTGGACTAAGGTTTTTATACTCTATTTCTGTGCCCCAGCACCTATTCTGGAACTAGGTCCAAGGCCTAAATTAAATTCTGGTCTTTTGCTTTCTACCAGTGATTAAGAGGAACAACCAGGCCACTTGAAATAAAACACCGACACTGAGTGCACGCTAACCAGCCTCCTTTGGTGCATGATGCAGAAAGGCCTGAGCCAACACTGAGTTCATAGACTTGGGTTTTTTTTCTTTCCTTGCTCCAGCTTTTATTATCCCCTGCTAAAAAGAAATCTTCAATGACTTCTCATTTCTTTCCTCCATATTCCAGAAATCAAAGTTCTCCACACTCTGGTTCCAAGCTAAGCTCCTTGGACTAGCTCTGCACAAAATGCTGATCACTGTGAAAGCAAGGATGATGGCTCAGAGGGGTTTATTTATTTTATTCTATGTGGAGTATGTTTGAAATTCGTTGTAATAAAAGAGTGGGGGAAGAGAAGATAAGCTCTGTAATCCAAGTCATCTAATTGCTCTCTATTCTAAAGCCTTACCCCACCCTTATGTCATTTTCTTTGCCTAGAATGTTCTTCACTTCATCCTTGCTTATCAGAACACTGCTGGATCTCTAAGGCAGGAGTCCCCAACCCCCAGGTCACTGACTGGTACTGGTCCATGGCCTGTCAGGAATTGGGCTGCACAGCAGGAGGTGAGCGGAGGGCAAGTGAATGAAGCTTCATCTGTATTTACAGCTGCTCATCTAACTGCCTGAGCTCCGCCTCCTGTCAGATCACCAGCAGCATTATATTCTCATAGAAGCACAAACGCTACCATGAACTGCGCATGCGAGGGATCTAGGTTGTGTGCTCCTTATGACAATCTCATGGCTGATGATCTGTCACTGTCTTCCATCACTCCCAGATGGGAACGTCTAGTTGCAGGAAAACAAGCTCAGGGCTCCCACTGATTCTATATTATGGTGGCTTGTGTAATTATTGCATTATGTATTACAATGTGGTAATAACAGAAATGAATGTAATGCCCTTGAATCATCCTGAAACCATCCCCGCCCCAACTCTGTGGAAAAACTGTCTTCCACAAAACTGGTCCTTGGTGCCAAAAAGGCTGGGGACCATTGCTCTGAGGCCACTCCAGAGCTGCTTCCTGTATGAGCTTACCCTGCTCCCTGTACCTGGCTGTCATTGACCCTTCCACCACACCTTCACGGTGCCTGCTATACAGTGACGATTCTGTGCTTCTGTGTACAACCACCTCACTGCTTCACTCTGATCATGAGCTTCAGGGAACCAAGAGTGTATCTTACGCACCTGGGCATTTTCCCCAGTATCTTATACATAGTAAGCACTCAACAATTGTTTGCTGAATGAAAAGTGAACTTACACGAATAAGAACAGCTTATCAAGTTAGCAATTAAACCTCTTAAATTTGTCTAAACCTCAGGCAAGAAAAGAGAAGCCTCTTCCAGTACCTTCTTCATGGTTCTGATGCAGTATGACCTCTGGCTGTGTGTGTATAGAGTTTCCAGGGTGGAAGAATGGTGAAAAAAGAATCCGAGGTTTCCTCTGCTTCAGAATATGCTGAAGGAGTTCATAGAGCACATCACCTGGAAAGAAAAAGGAAAGGGAAAGTGAGAAATGGAAAGATTTTTTTCCAACAATGATTTACTGAGCAGCAGCTATGTACCTGGCTCTGTAAAGATTCTAATCGTAAAGATACGATTAGAGAGCAAAACAGGCTTGTCATCTCCTACCCTCACCAAACTCACGGGGCACAGGATGCAGCACTTCAAATTCAAAAGGTCAGAGCCATGTGAAGTTTTCAATCAAACTTTTTTGATTATGAAAATCATATACTTTTTTTTTTTTTGAGACAGTCTCGCTTTTGTCACCCAGGCTAAAGTGCAGTGGCATGATCTTGGCTCACTGCAACCTCCTCCTTCTGGGCTCAAATGATCCTCCCACCTCAGCCCTTTCAAGTAGCTGGGACTACAGGTGCACACCACCACACCCAACTAATTTCTGTATTTCCAGTAGAGACAAGGTTTCACCATGTTGCTCAGGTTGGTTTCGAACTCCTGAGTTCAAGTGATCCACCCGTCTAGGCCTCCCAAAGTGTTGGGATTACAGATGTGAACTACTGTGCCTGGCCTCAAAAAATGTTTTAAAAATGCAGAAAACCAGAAAGAAAACAAAACATAACCTATAATCCCATCACTAAGAGACAGAAGCCCTGTTAATACTATCTATAGTTCTATAGTTAGAATCAGGTTTTTAATAGTTTAGTATCCTCTCTTCCCTCCAAATTAGGTTTTGGACACTTGCCCACATTACTGAACTGCTTCAGTAGCTGCCTAACAATGGCTGGGAATTTAAACTATCCCAATTTATTGCTATTATTTTTGTGAAGATGTCCTTTTTTACATCCATCTTAGCTTACATTTCGGGTTATTTAAAGAATTATGAAATCATTAAGTAAGGACATTTTTAATGTTCCAGTAACAGTTCATAGATTCTTCATAGACATCTTCCCTACAGAGAAACATATACCTTTTTAACCAACCTCAATCCTAGGCAGGAAAAGAATAAACATGAAAAAAATTCACAAGTCTGGTTAGAGGTGGTAACTATTAAAGATACTCTATAAGGAACTGGCACGTCTGGGATGCTTCCCTCCTTTAACAACGCACACAGGCATTGCTGCAAGGTTCCACAGTCTCTAGAAAATCATCTAGAGATGTCAGGCCATTGCCAGAGCTCGGACGAGCAGGCGGCTGGGAGCTGGGATGAGCATACGGCTTTCTGTACTGACATATTTGGTATTTGAAGTGTCCACCGAGTAGTTACTTAGAAAAAAAAAAAAAACACCCTCAAAACTGCCATGGTCTTGTCCCACCCCTTTGACTTAGATCCAAGTTGAAAATCAGATGGGTGCCTCAAAACCCTTTGGGGGTGGGTGATTAATCTTTAAAATACCACAGGCCTCTGTCTCCCTACACCCTTCTACACACACAGATATGCAATCCACAGTAATAACAAACAATGGGTCTTTGTCTCTAATTTTAGCCATTTTTAAACAAATATTTTAATTACCAACTCAAATTCAAAGCATATTTTGGGTTGGAGATATTGCTATATTATTTTTTCTTTGAAGCTCAGCATGGACCTGAGAAATGTTCCATACTAATTTCTTTTTTTCTACCAACTCCCACTCCTCTATCACTGATACTAAATAAAGCTCCACGGATACCCTATTCTAAGTGATTCCTGAGGGAACCTTGTGTTTTTGCCTTGACTTTGTGTTCCTTCCTCTACCTTTGAAATTTGGTTGCTGTTAGGATGACTTTCTGCCACTACTTGGTGTCATGACTAAATAGAACAAAATACTTCAAAGAGCTGCAGACACCATGTCACTTGCGTATTTTATTAAAGGGAGATAGGCAGGAAGATACAGAGGTGTCCTGGACCAGACTTTTGAAACTGCTCTGTATAAGGTAGAACCACGGCACACATGATTGCATTTGAGAGCTGAGAACGGCTTCGGAATTCATGGAATCCAAACCTAGTAGTCATGGTGATGTCTCAGATGAGGCGGGGATAAGGAGCCTGAAATACAGTCCTATTTTAATGATTCATATTTTAATCTCATACAAAAATAAGCCCCTAATCAACACTTTGTTTCTTTTGGTTTAGTGTAATGACTTCCTGAACTTTCGCTAATTTACATGGCCTCACACTTGCTGGGTTTTATCAATGTCTTTTTTTTTTGGTAGTATGCAGAATAGAAAAATGAAAACATTGAAAAATGCGTTCCTGATGATTACTATTACTAAAAAAAAGGGGGGGGTCAGTAATTAGTGTATCCATTTTGGAAGGGGAGGCCAGGAAATATAAATTTAGTGTCTGTGGGGGTGTTCAGCTTGGTTCACTTAACCAGGCGGGCTGGTGTAGTGGTGGGAGGTGCTGACTGCAGAGGCAGCCATGGCTGCCTGGGCTGGAGTCCCAGCTCCTGTGCACCAGGTGACCTTGAGCAAGTCCCTGAACTTCTCAGCAAAATGCAAGAAATGCCACCGACCTCCAGCATTTGCTATGAGGGTTAAAGGAAGGAAAGGTCAAGAAGCACCCACAGTAGGGTTTGGTGCACACACTGCTCCTGGACCCCTCTTGGTGGCTGCTTCTGGGCTTGGAGAAGCTCCCTGGGGGGTGGCTCAAACAAGGGCTGAAGAGCAGGCAGGTGACTTTTCCTTCTGTGTTTTCATGTCTCCATGTACAGAGAGAAACTGGGGCAAGACAGCAGCATAGTGAAGAGGCCATGCTAGAGAGTCAGACTGGTTCCTCCTCAGGCATGCCCCTTAGAGTCACTTGGCTTCAGTTTCCTCTTCTATAAAATGGCAGTGCTGATAGCATTTACCTTGTGGGATTGTTGTAAGGATTCAATGAGGTGGTCTATGTAATGAGTTCATCATGGTGTGAAGCAAATAGGAAAAGCTCAGTAAACACTAGTCATTGCTTTTACCACCACCATCATCACCAGGAACACTCCCGTCATTATTATTCCTGATATTATAAAAGTGGCTTAGGACAGGTGTGTAGATCTCTAAGGAGGTCTCACATGCAGAATAGAGGGGGAGCATCTGGGTCACAGCCAACTTTATGTTCCCCTTCCAGAAAGGGTAAAGAAGGTTAACTGAGGCCATGCTCTCAGTCTTGGGCTGTTTAGATGCCTCATCCTGACCTGGTGGGCTAAGCCTCTGAGGGGCTGATACGTGCTCTGGCACACCCCTCCCAGGCTTCTGCATGGGCTCGCTTCAGCCTCCCATACTGACGCTGGCCAAGGAAGCAGGCACAGAGGGGTTCTCCCAGAGCATACAGGAGGAAAGGCAGGTCAAGTGGATTCAGACAGTTTCCTACCAAGACCATAATCCTACTTTGAGACTAATAAGGTATCAGGAATTATCTTAAATGCCATCCATGAGGTTCTACGGGTAGGAGCATGGACCTGAGGTCCCGGTACTGGACCAGGAAAAAACTTAGTTCTAAGACCCAGAAGTGTGACCTTAGCTGGGTCAGTCCATGCACAGACATGTTTCCTCAGCAACCAGGGGCTCAGTCGAAGAACGCGGTCAGCTCAGCACAAACACATCACCACCGTGTGGGTGGGGACCACTTGCTGTGCATGCGCTATGAGCATATGACTGGCAGTGCTAGTGTGTTCCAATAATAACTTGGAATCTTAGACCTAGACAAGATTCTAGAAGTTTCTTAGATGGACTCAAACTTTGCTCACTAAGAGTCTCTTACCTCCCCTTCTCCCAGAAAGAAGTAGCCTTGGCTGGCCTACTCATCACAGGCCTGTGATGTGTAGCTGGCAATGACACAAGCAAACCATTTTTGGACGCTCTAGGTGATAGAACGTTTCTCTCCTGAGGTGAAATCTGGCTTCCCCTGCAATCCCTGTACCTTGGTTCTTGGAGTAACACAGAATATGTGTCTTGTCTATAGCAGATTTCTAAGTAAATGAAGATAGCCCTCCATCTTCTTCCATGTCCAGTGTCCCTTCATTCCTCAACACCCAGCCTGCTCTCTTGGTGTATTCTTCAAATTTTCATATATGTAGGCAATCACATCCAAAAGGTCTTAAAAAAAAAAAAAAAAAAAAAAAAAGACAGGGTTTCACCATGTTGGTCAGGCTGGTCTTGAACTCCCGACCTCAGGTGATTCACCTGCCTTGGCCTCCAAAGTGCTTGGATTACAGGTGTGAGCCACCACGCCCAGCCTAAAAGGTGTTATTAACACAAGAATCTGGCTAGGTGCTGTGCCTCACACCTGTAATCCCAGCACTTTGGGAGGCAGAGGCAGGAGGATCACTTGAGCCCAGGAGGATCACTTGAGCCCAGAAGTTGGAGACCAGCTGGGCAATATAGTGAAATCTCCATCTCTACGAAAAATACAAAAATTAATTGGTCATGGTGGAGTGTCTGTTGTCCCAGCTACTCGGGAGGTTGAGGTGGGAGGATCGCTTGAGCCCAGGAGGTTGAGGCTGCAGTGAGTGTGATCGCACCACTGCACTCCAGCCTGCATGACACAGTGAGACCCTGTCTCAAACAAACAACCCCAAAAGAGTCTCTGGGATAAAGAAAGTATTTAAAAATGAGTTACATTTATTTGCCTACTGAAAATAAAGAACACATGCCACAGCACTGTGTATCTAACTTAGTTAATGGCTGAAACTGAAAGGACATTTTTCAAAAAATTCTTAGCCCGTTTGATTTTTAATAAATCTTCCCTGTCTTCCCAGAAAAGAAACACAGTGACTAGTACTAACTAGTGCTTCTATTGCACTATTCAGTGGAACTGAGCCCTACTGGTTAAGAAACCATAGTTTTTACTGGTTCCTCCATCTACCTTCATGCATACATACACAGTTCATGTAAACACATGCATGCACAGAAGTAGACTTCCCATGAAGTGAGGGAGCTTCAGGGCCCTTCACATGTTGCAGGTCCCTGGGAGGAGCTCTAGAAATATTCATATTGTCCAAATTGTAAGCCTCGAGTGCATAAAATCTAGATATACTCCTGGGTGCATATACACACACATACACACATGCACACACACAAAGACAAAACACAGTTTTACATTGGTGATCTTTATGTGGAAAGCCAGGCATGTTCTTTGAGAATCCTAAATTCCATTATTTTATTGCAATGTGTTTCAAATGGACAGGAGAGAGCGAGTCAACAATACTGCTGCGACTTGGCTCGTCAATCTTACCAGTGAGTGAGGACCAAGAACATCCAAGATGCTCTTGAGGGGGTTTACATTTATTTAAGTTACTGAATTTTAGAGGAAAGAACTTGGGCTCTGGAGCAAGGGAGTCCCAAGTTTGATTCTTGGTTCCTCTGTTTGTCAGCTATATGCCTTTAAGGAAACTATTTTTCCTCTCTGAACCAGAGTTCAGGGCTTAGTTCTGTATTCTTGTGTGTAAAATGACAACTGTGCCACAGACTTGGCAGGGCTGTTACGAGGATTACATGAGATGATATGTACAAAACACCAGCCCTAAGTCTGCCATAATACACGCTTAATGGATGGTCTCTCTTGCAATTGTCATAAGCATGAACAGACGTGTCTCACAAAATCTGGCAAAAATGTTTTGTTTCAGTACTTTTGTATTTAAAGCACACGCATACGTTTTACAAAGTCACATTTACATGGATGGAATGTTTTTTCCCCAGTTGACATCATTTTATACAGACATTTCTAGTTTACAGTTAGCTCTTACACTCCCTATTTGCGGTCATATTGCCAACTTTTTGCGTTGGGTTTCTTTCCCTTTAGCTTTTAAGCAGTTTCAAGTATTTTCTGGTCCACACGCACGCCCCTTGTTCCCATCCTCCCTGTGAGGTACAGCTCCTGTTTCTATCCTCCCATCACAGCCAAACTTCCCAGGGGGAGCTGTCCAACACCATTCTCTCCACTTCCTCACTTTTCATTCTGGTTCCCACTCCCACCCTTCTCCCATCTGCTTTTGCTCAGGTCATCTCCCTGTTGTCAAATCCAAATGGCAATGGTTGGTACTCAGGAAATTGCCTGACTTCTCAGCAACATCCTCACCAGTAATCTCTACTTCCTTTCTTTCTTTCTTTCTTTTTTAAATCAGTCTCCGTAGAAACTGTCAAAAATTGCCAGTGCCGACTATATTGCAAGTTGTCATGGTGGGGTATTGGGAAAAGTTTTCAATTAGCAATAATCACGCCTCGGATAAACCTCATTGGCTATGATACTGCCACTGCACAAAGCTAGTTCCCTTCCCTTAGAATACTCCATGGCTTCAGAGATTTCCACCTGTCCTGGTGTTCCTCCTACCCCTCTGCTCTTTCTCCTTCTCCAGCCCTTCAGTAGGAAGGTTCCCCAGGGCTCTCACCAGTCCTTCTTCTTGGGCAACCTCATCTACTCCCATGGCTTCAGTCAGCTCATCTATGCTAAATCTACTCCAGTCAGGCACTTCTTCTGAACTCCAGAACCACTTTCTGTTATCTCCTAAGTACTTCTTCCTGGAGGTCATACAGGCACCACACATTGAATGTGCCTAACACAAACATCTTTACAAACCAGATGGCCTGCCTTAGGTCAGTAAGTGCTCAGACGATCAGACCAGAAACCTGGGAGTCATCTTTAAGTCCTCTCTTCCTCTCATCTAACATGAAATTGGTCACCAAGACCTGAAGACCCTGCCTCTTATCTCTTCCTTGAAACAGCTCCTCTCTCAGTGGGCCTCACCTTAGTTAATGTCACAACCATTGCTTCTGGTCTGCAGCCCAGCAGATGCCCCACCTCCACTTTTCACCTCTGCACCTTGCCATGACGATCCTCTGCCTAAAACAAATGGCTTCTACTTGTCTTCCAACAAACGTTTAAAATCCTGAACATGACCTGCAAAGCCCTGCATCATCTACTGAAGAAATAACAAGTGAGTGAGTGAATGAATGGCTGTGAGGCTACTGTGTATCCCATGATATTTACCTTCTCCAAGTTTGTTTAGCTAGACCCACACTGGGGGTGGTTGGTGAATTTTCAGTTCTTACTACTATAAATAGAATTGTTAAGGGCATCTTTTTTTTGCCCACTCTTGGAGGATTTCCTTAGGCTATCTGCTTAGGAATAGAATTATCAGTGAAAGGGTATGATTAGTTCTAAAGTTCTTATTATATACTCCTTCTTCTCAGAAGGCTGGGACCAATGTTTAGTGTCATCAGCAATGCTAACTGGAGCCTCTCCCGGGGGGTTTTGCAACTTTTAACGTCTCAAGTTTAGTAGGTTTAAAGTACAACCCTAACATTGTTAAAATCTGCATTTTTCAGGTGATGTGTTACGTACATATCCTTACACATATGTATATTACATTTAGATTACCTAAGTGACACATACTTAAATTTGCAAACAGCTCTCTCCTTCATTTTTATTCAGAGGCTTCAGTTTCCTTCTGGCCTCTTTTTTTTTTTTTTTTTCAGTAAGAGTATGCCTGGTGTGGGAGGGGTACTTTTTAGATGTGTCAGAACGTTCTCTATGTTGGGTCCTTTCTGCCTTTGATGGGTTCAGGATGAAGCCTTAGGGTTCCGTCCCTTAAGTTACATAATAAATTCAACAGTGAAAACACCAGTGCATAACATGCCCATTCCTGTAATGGGACTGCTTGGTTTTCTGACTCTGCTCGGTCCTAGTTTCTCAGCATTCCATTTAATGCATGTTTGGAAGCTGACTGAATTAACCTTTTAATTTAATATGGAGTGTCTTCTGTGATCACAACAATAAATTAGTCTTTTACTTAGGAACAAATATTTGAAATTTAGTTTATTATTTATGTATTATACACAAAGACCCTGAGAAAAAAGAAGCAGGTTATGGAAAATTTTGAATATTATATTTAAGAATAAAACTATTAGAAATAGTAAGACAATTATCTTTAGCTGGATACAGAATATAAGGTAAGATAAATAAAATAACGAGCTCTTGAGGAAACAGAACTTTGTGAAATAAGTATGTGTTTAAAGGAAGTAGCATGCAGTTGGTTTTCCCTGTGTCACCATCACATCAACTCACTTGATCAATGTTTAGCGTCATCTGCAAGGCTACCTAGGTCTCTCCAACTAACTTCTCAAGTTTAGTACATTTAAAATAGAACCCTAGCATTGCTAAAACTTGCATTTTTCAAGTGTATGACAGCAGGGAGGGTGACCACCTCCATTTCACAAACGGGACAAGTGAAGAGCTAAGAAATAAAATGACTTTCCCATAAGTGACCCATCTAAACATTTTTTCTGGTGTGTGAGACACATTTTTTGCTTGCTCAAAGATGCAGTAAAGAGCGAGCCAACTCTGGTGTCTTCAGACAAGGGTCATGCCTGCTACAGCTCCCACATTTCAGGGCTGCAAGCTCCCTTCTGTGACCTATCACCATGGGTTCTCTGACTTAATTCTAAAACAGCCAGTTGACACAGCCCTTCAATCTAGTAAACCTATCATTGCTTAATAGAAATTAATAGGCCAACTGATTCAAGAAATACTATGTAAAGACCAATATTTTCGGTTTGACTTTGAAAGAGAATTTTACTATATTTGAAAAATATAAGCAAAGCATATTTCCAAAGACAAAGTTTCTGGTGGGTTGGAAAGGGAGAAACAATTTGCAAAATCACACTCTAGTCTATATGAAAAGACTGCAGATTTTAGTCTACTAAAATCCTCAATATATTTAGCAAATCCCCAATACATTTTTGCTGAATTGAAGGAACTCTGAACATATGTTTCTTTCCCTTTTTTAGCATTGATAGCAAGTGAGTGTAACATGAATTAAATTGATAATAACTCGTGGGCTTCCTTGTTCACATAAAATAATGGGTACCTAAATCCATTCCACCTGAATGTCACGCAATGGATAACCCTAAATAAGGGTTAATATAAATGCCACCCTGTCTGTTCCTTTCTGTCAATGTGTTTTCTCAGAGTCTTAAAGTAGTCAGGTAATCAAATACCTCAGGGAATTTAAACCACTTCAGAACCAGTTAGTGTGATAACTATCTGGTACCCCGAGGTCTATGTAAAATTATTCTGTCCAGGTGAAGTTTTATAAAATTGGGATCCCTCCCATTTATTCTTCAGCTTTACAAACGTTATAAATTTGGTATCTGTTATATCCTCCAACTGGGAGACTATTCCAAAGAAAAGATCCCATTTGTCTTCAACCTTGAAATCTTCTGGTTAGAGACCATATAGTTATTTAAAGCACACTGCAAATGTTCCCTGCTTTATTCTAGGGGCTGAAAATGGAGGATTCTTGTCCTGAAAGTAGATGTGGTAAGTGTAATTTGTTAAGCTGGTCAAAGAATATGGCATTCAGGGAGTCTACTGTATTTGGACTAGGTATGATTGTATTTCAGGTAATTATAACTCATTGAGTCCAGTGCTCTCCTCTCTACACTGGAGAGGGAACTGTGTTAAGGAATGTTGTTTCCATATACAGAGAGCAAAATTTTAGGTGAGGCCAGGCAGGAAACAAAGGCCAGGTGGAAGATTTCAATATCAGTTCATGGTGATGAGGCAGCCAGATACCTTTGCTTTATTCCAGCAGCGCCATGACTAGTGAGGACTACTGCTGATTTTCCTTATGCAGCAAAAAGATTCATGGAAAGGCAATGGAAAAAAATTGGGTGAAGTATAAACTTTACAAGGTATATAGGTTGAAGGAGATCAGAGTATTTATTCACTGCCTGTAGGGTGGGAGGCTACACTGTTTGCTAGAAACTTAATATTGTTTCAGTGTTGAAGTTGGGCTGAACTGTTAAGAATTGAAGGGAGCTTAGGATCCATATGGTGAGAACCACATTTTGCGGATGAGGAAAATAAGGCCAAGTGAAGTGATGTGATTTGTGAAGGGCCAGGTGTAGAACCCCACTACACGAAACTGCTAAAGCAGAAAGCCCATGTCAGAAGAAACAGTGGCAAATGTTACATCTGGGAAATATAAAGGATTTTCAAACTAGATCTTGCCCCTGCCTAAGGAGAATGCCCGTGGCCTTCCTCCTCTTGCTGAGCGGCCCCTTCATGAGATGGGTCTTCTCAACTCCTTCTTAGTTCTGTCTTTTAAACCCACTGACAATACTCTTGTGTTCTGTGATAAGTTTTCCTGTAGGCTCCGCTGGAAGGCATCACCTTGAAATTCTGTACATGGCTTTCTAGTGGATGCCTTAATTAAATGACCTTCAGTATAAATTTATCTTTATCTCCAGCTCATAAAATTCTATATAATGGAGATGATGTATGATGCTCACATCTATTATTCCAGCTCTGGCCAGCCTCCTGTTTTAGATTTCCAGCTGCAGAACAGGACAAGTCTTCTTGAATGTCCTGGCACCGCTTGCTCAAAAATGAACTCTTACCACTGCTTCCAAGTCAGCTCCCCATTTTAGCTAGCCCTTTGTGCCTGAGTATTATTTTGATGTCACTGATCCGGTTCTGGGTTTCATTGCCTCCCATTAGGATCATAGCCAACACCACTCTAACTAGCTTTCCTGCTTTAAGTAAGCTATAGATTTAATGAATCTGCCCTATGCACTGATGGCAAATGTCTGCTGCAAAAAGAGAGCTCCAATCATATTTTCCTGATCAAAACTTTCCAGTGGTTTCCAATTATGTGCAAGATAAAATCCAAACTTCTTAACCTGGGTACTCTCAAATTGGGTCATTGTTCAACCTGCATTTATTGAGTGCCACCTGGATGCCATGCCCTGGTGCTAGGTACTGGAGACTTGGCAGCTTAATAGAACATAATCACTGCCCACATTGAACATTCTCTTCTAAGGGAGAGATCCAGAGTACCAACCAGTCATGTGTAACAGTGTGTGTGTGTAACAGTGTGTGTATGTGTGTGTGTATAACAGAGTGCGTTTGTGTGTGTGTGTGAGAGAGAGAGAGAGAGATAAGATGAGAGAAAGGAAGGTGAAATAGCATTAGGGAAGTAGGTATGGGAGTCACGGTGAGGAGACAATCAGACAAGCGTGGAAAGGCATGGTTAGTGATGTTCGACCATGTTTCAAAGGGAGGGTCTAGCACATGCAGCCTTGTCTCTGAATTCCTCTTCCATGTACACTGGCCTACATCTCCTTAACACGCTTCCTCAGCTCCTTCTTGTTTACCTTTCAAAGTTTTCAAAGTCAGGCTCCATTACCTTGTCTATGAGGTCTGTTTGACAATCCAGCTAGAAATGGCCCCTCTCATCTCTCAACTCCCTTAGCCTGTACCTGTGTACCGCTGGCATGGTGTTGCTTGGTGAATACTCATGAAATGAATTTCTACTGCCACTCCGTTATTTATAGCACCTCACATCCATTCTAGTGCATCAGGCTCATTGGGGCCTTTTTGCCTTTTCTGCCTCTTCTACTCATCAGGTGGGCTTTCTCACCATCACCCAAACATACTTGGTGATGCTGTTCCAGTTACCCTCTGCCTGCCCCATCTCACCCATTCTTCAGAGTCCAACTCCATTCCTTCTCTCCCGAGACCCATCCTACTCTGCTCTCTCCCTCCTCCATCCTTCTTTGGCCTTTACATCAATACAATCCTGCCTCTAACGGGACAGTAACATCCTCGAGAGCAGCACCATCTTTCACATGGCCTACCCAACAAAGACTTGACAAAGTGGCATGGAACTGTGGACAGACTTTCACATATCTTTGTTCATAGCTTTGAGCAGACAGAACCCAGTTTCATAAATAATGCTGAGAGGTCACTGTGGAGGAAAATAAACTAGCTTTGAAAAAGAGCACCTGATATAGGATGAAGAAATTTGAATTGGACCTTGGGGAGAAGAGCTTGCCCAAGGTCCAATTCAAATCAAGTCAAAACCCACCACTGTGTTTGTTTTTGTTTGTTTGCTTTACACGAATGGTTTTATTGGAACACTAAACAGAGATTTTTCCTCCAGATATATAATGTTGTCTCTTTAAGTATAATATGTCTGAGTTTCCACTGGAATAGGAAAGAAAAGTATTTTGTAATAAATTCAAAGGAACTATTTAGGATAGTTTGATTTACTTATATGGTTGTTTTATAGCTTTTTTTTTTTTTTTTTGAGACAGAGTCTCACTCTGTCACGCAGGTTGGAGTGCAATGGCGCGATCTCAGCTCACTGCAATCTCTGACTCCCAGTTCAAGCAATTCTCCTGCCTCAGCCACCTAAGTAGCTGGGATTACAGACACGTGCCACTATGCCCAGCTAATTTTTTTGTATTTTTAGTAGAGATGGGGTTTCACCATGTTGGCCAGGTTGGTCTCGAACTCCTGACCTCAGAAAATCCGTCTGCCTTGGCTTCCCAAAGTGCTGGGATTATAGGCATGAGCCGCTGTGCCCGGCTGTTTTATAGTTTTCCTATTATGAGATTACATAAAGATGATCTGAGACAAAATGTTTCAGGTATGTTTGTGTCCCTTCCAAATTACTTCTTTTTGGAGATATAAACTTTCAAATTTCAATAACATCTCTACTTTGGGGGAAACTTCCTCCTTTGTATTTCTTCATATAAACGGTCTGTGGCAACTGGGAAGAACAGGGTAGATCCGGGTGCTGGGGCTTTATCTCATCTCCTGTAATGAGGGACATTTCCTCATGACGGTTGGTTTATTAACTTCTGGCAGGCCTCCAGGAGTAAATAAAGGTTGAACGGAGTTCGGGTCTATGCCAAGACCTTCAGCAGGATCCTCGCCCTTTGTCAAGTTACATCAGAGTCGAGGTCTGCAATGGGATTCAGTAAAATGCAGGCCTTGGGTACTTCAGTAATTAACCCTGTGAGAGGCATAAATCTGAGACCATAGTTCCCCGTTGACATATGTAGATTCCAGACAGGTACCTTCTAAATATCCACAGGGTTTGGGAAATGAAACGGAGACAAATCTTTGAAGCCTTATCCACATGAGCAACACACTTTGCAGGTGGAGATGCCCATTACTGAACTGAAATCTTCTAACGTGGTCTTAGAAGCCCTTAATTCGACAAGCTTTCTGAGTCAGATTAGCCCGAGGAAACCTCCACTTGTATTTTTTAGGATTTCTACAGGCTATAAGATGTATTACCTCAAACGAGTCGTACTTCTAAGGGAAATCACTTGAAGCCTTTCTAAACTGGCCTTGGCTACTAGGATCTCACCATTTCCCAGTCTTTCTGCAGTTCCCTCATTTCTACTTTCCTTTCTAGCCCTTCTACCTCCTTCTCCTTCCTCTCTCTGTTTTCGGTTGAGCAGTTCACAGACTGCGCTCACTCTTAGGTATCTCTTTTAGAGAGTCAAAGGGTCAGAATGGCATTTTTTTTTTCTTTTTCTGAGACAGGTTCTCGGTCTGTCACCCAGGCTGGAGTGCAATGCTGCGATCTCAGCTCACTGCAACCTCCGCCTCCTCAGCTCAAGCAATCCTCCCACCTCAGCCCCCCGAGTAGCTGGGACTACAGGCATGTGCCACCAAGCCCAGCTAATTTTTGAAACTTTTGTAGAGATGAGGTTTCACCACATTGCCCAGGCTAGTTTCAAACTCCTGGACTCAAGCAATTCATCCTCCTCGGCCTCCCAAAGTGCTGGGATTACAGGTGTGAGCCACCATGGATGGCCAAGCTTCTTGTTCTTCTTAGTGGCACAGTCAAGCCTTAAGTTCCAGTGTCCATAGGACTAAATTGGGTTCCCCTCCTAAGCTTAAAAGTTTCCCCTTTGGTCTGTAAACTCTTCCTCTTCTTCCCTCAAACTGGCTCATGCCAGCATGATCTTCCTTCAACTTCCTTCCATCATCATCTCTTCCTTGTAATGACCCACTGTGAGTATTTCTTGCACTGGGTGAGGGGTGGGTAAAGACCAATCACTGACTAACAGACTTTCCAAGTTTAACATATGTCAAGAGTCCAGACTCTCACCTGAATGAGGAGATCGATAGCGAAAGTCCTCTTTGGTCAGCAGCAGGAGAGCTTTGCCATTCATTTCAAACGTGTTGCTGTCAATTGGCCGTAAAGAAAACTCACTTTCAGCCCACTTGAGCCACTGGGCTACGTCATCCCTGCTCCAGTAAATTGGCTGCAAGCCTGTTGGAGAGAGTGCAAGGCAGAAAGAAAGAAAGGTCTTGTCAGTTAGACAGCTGGAATAAAGGGAGAAATCTCTGAATAGTTAACAAAATGAATTTCCACATCTCAAGAGCCCTCATGTTCAACTCTGAGTCCCTCCTCCAGTCCTTGTTTGAGCTGCCCCACTGGGGGCTTCTCCAAGCTCAGGAGCACCCCGAAGAGGGGTCCAGGGAGCAGTTTCTGCACCAAACTACTCTGGGGTGTGGTGTCAGATAAACTTTTTATTTAGAGGCAAAATGAGAAAAAGATTCTTTTTTATGTGTTTAAGGAATGGTAGGTCTTAGAGACCTGCCCTTCCTTGCCCAGTTCCAGGGTACCCAAGGCACCATGGGGCTCAGAACTAAGACACGTGTCACTGTGGTCAGAGGGTCCTCAGATTCAGAGCTGATCCGACTGCAGCCCAGCATCCTTCTGAAGAAGAATGTTCCAGAGCTGGGCTTGACCTTCCAGAGTTGCCAAATAATGAAATGTTCCCTGAAACTTCTTCCAGGAAGAGCAATTCATTCAGCCTCTGGGAAACCATCAGGCTGGCTCTGAGAATAAGAGGGCAAGGTAAGGATAAAAGGTCTTCTGCCTTTTTATTCTACTGACTAACATTAGAATTTCTTGATGGGGTGGTACTTGAACTCTTCGTAGGACCCAAGTGGGCAGGAGGGAGGTATGGAGCAGAGGCTGAGAGGGTGGCTGAAGTTGGCTCTGTAGAAGCCCGACTGTGAGTCTATATTTTTATTTTATTTTGCTGCTGTGGGAAGTCTTTGATCAGTTAGGACAGTGGTTCTCAAAATGTGATCTGGGGGACTGATCGGGGTTCCCAAGACCTTTGTAGGGTGCCCATAAAGTAAAAGGTCTTTTCATAACAATATGAAGAGATTTGCCTTTTTTGTGCTCATTCTTTCTCTACAGTAGAATGTTCTAGAAGGCATATGACATGTGATCTTGCAACAGACTGAATGCAGAAACAGCAATGAGAGTCCAGCCATCTTCCATTAAGCCAGACTTCAAAGACACTTTCAAAAATGTGTAACAGTGCTACTCTTCTCACAAATTACTTTTGGCTTGGGAAAATATATTTTAAAATATATGTTTACATTAATATAGAGTTGGCTTACTAGTTTTACATTTTTAAATACCCAGTTTTAATTTATATAATAATATGATAACTACAGACAGCTATAAATCACGTAAGTAAAAGCTCTTTGGGGGCTCCAATAATTTTTAAGAATCAAAAGGAGTCATGAGACCAAATATAAGAATTGCCGGGTCTGAAGAAGCTAGATGTTCAATGCATCTTCATTCTCTGTAATCACATGGTGCGAATCAATAGTTCAAATAGTTCCAACAGAGCAATGGAATCAATGTTGCTAAGAGGAGCTTCCGTCTCATAAGTTACTTAAACTTGCTAAGAAGACTTCACAAGTGTTATAAAAGTGTCCCTCAGTGTGACCCTGGAAAAATCACCTTTCATTCTAAACCAGGCATGCCAAAGAACAATCTGGTTTGCTAAATGGGGCTGCTCTTCCTCCCTGCTGAAGTGGGGAACAAACGGCTCAAATGCCCTGGAGACTGTCCAGGGCCTCTGGGCATAACTGCTTTCCAAGTGGCTCTTTCCCGAAGTTTAGTTTTGAGAAATGGTAGTCAGCTTCCTCTAACCCTGTGGAAGTACCCTCAAAACCAAAACGCCTTTTCTGTAGTGCACCAAAATAACTACGGGGCACTGGAATCATTAGAGATGAGCATTTAAGAGTTTTTTTTCAGGCCAGGTGTGGTGGCTCATGCCTGTAATCCCAGCACTTTGGGAGGCCGAGGAGGGCGGATCACCTGAGGTCAGGAGTTCGAGACCAGCCTGGCCAGCATGGTGAAACCCCGTATCTAAAAAAAAAAAAAAGTTTTTTTCTTGCTGTTTAAGTTTTAGGATAATTTTTTTTTCACATGCAAACAAATTAGAATTTCAAATAATAATTTATGGCACGTTACTGCTTTATGACCTTTAGAAGAAAATACGGCCACAGAAGGTTTTGTTTTTGGCTCCTGACTGGCCAGAAAGCAACGCCTGTTAAAAACAGTCCATGGATATGGGAAGTGCCAAATCTTTCCAACGACCTTGAAAACACATATCTGGAATCACAGGGAGGTGGGGGTTACTCAGCAAAATCTCAGTTTTCAAACTGGTAAAAACCTTAAACCTTACTCCTTACTGTCAATGGTGTCACCTTTGAACAAGAATGACACCGCTATTTTTTATTATGGACCTTCCTCTCCTTCACACAGGGAGTTCCCATTAGGGGGCACATGTGAGGGTCTGGCCCCTCAGGCCTAGGAGGGGGCCTGGAGGTGAGAGGTCCAGATAGCCGAAGATGCTCAGGCAGAAACAGAAAAAAGCACTGGGTGGCTTATTGGAAAAATGGGCCCCAAAGCAAATACAGAACTGAATCCCACTGGGGAGGGGAAATGAGAGTAAAATGCTGAAGTTTCTGCAGAGGACACGCTGCAACGGAGGGAGGCGGGTGAGAAGGGGGTGGGGGATGTAAGTAGTAATTTGAGGTTCTTTATATTCTATGGAAGAAAATACTCATGAGTAATCTTTTCCCTAAATACAAGAAGAGTCACACTCCAAACAGCTCTGCCGGTTAAGCACAACAGTTTCTCTTTTCACTTCCCATTAATCTCTCCCACAGCCCAGCCCCTAAAGCAACCAGGGCCACTGCGTGGAAACCCCCTCACCAGGAACTGACTCGAATGTCCTGAGCTTGTGTACAAGAGGGACCCCCAGCAAGTTACAGGGGAGGCTGCGGCGATCCCAGCAGTCACACGCAAGTGATCCTGACACAGCAAGCTACCTGCTCAAGGCCACTCAATAAATTTATCAGCTTCGCTGCTCTTCTGTTAGCATAAAGAGAGAAGTAGGGGGAATGTTCACTGAGCTGGAAAGAGGCTTGATAAACTTTGGTGTTCAAAGTCAAGTCCCACTATTTCCTTTTTAATTCAATAGAATAAAAAGGTTGTGGTGTAGAACTGAGTGGGGTAAAAGCCCCTTTTCCTTAAACCTAAAGCCCTTAAGACCTTGTGTGTTACAGTGTCTAAATGGAATAGAGCTTTGCACCTGGAGGCAATTCTGATCAGGCTGACTTAATTTACTTAATAGGCATTTACTAAGCGCTATTATGCACGTAGTACTGCTCTAAGCACTTTACATTAATAGATACTAGCTCATTCAACTGCACTCTCACAGAACCCTATGAGATAGGGATTCAGGTTAGGAAACTGAGGCCCAGTGCATTTAAGGGATTTGCCCAACATGACACGATCCTAGTCATGAGAGAAGCTGACATCTGAACTCAGGCAATCTGGTTCGAGAATTGTGCTCTTATCCATCACACTGTACTTCCACATGCATGTTCCATCCAGATCCAAAATTGAGACTGGTTTTGAACATCAATTAGGGATTCAAGAAAGACTAAGTGAATTGACTCCTACTCATCCAAGACGTAGGTTCTTAGAAGACTTTCTCAAATTATCAATAGATTAAAAATATAGCCCAAAACTCTGTAGATCCCTGGAGAAGTCAATTCATAAATGGGAAGAGGAGGGAGGTGTAAGTGGGACTCTGCTTTTAATGCATCCAGGAATGAAGCACTCCCTTCATAGGCTACTTGCTCCCAAGCACTCAGGGGTGCTTGGTCCTGAGAATCACACACGGCCCACAGCTGCAAATGGAACCAAAGCTGCCTGGGCAGGAAGAGGGTCGCACATACCTAACTTGCTTTATTTACTGCCATCTCTTGCAACTTTAACTCAACAAAGTCAAAGACTATAGATGTTAATGCTGATTAGGAAAAGGAACAAAAGGAGAGAGGGAGATCACTACTCTGCACCTATATTGTACTATTCCCTGTGCACATAGCACGCCTCTTGAGGGCCATTTACTAAGATCAGCATTTTTTGTTTGTTTGTTTTTTTGAGACGGAGTTTCGTTCTTGTTACCCAGGCTGGAGTGCAATGGTGCGATCTCAACTCACTGTAACCTCTGCCTCCAGGTTCAAGCAATTCTCGTGCCTTAGCCTCCTGAGTAGCTGGGACTACAGGCTATGTGCCACCATGCCCAGCTAATTTTTGTACTTTTAGTAGAGACAGGGTTTCACCATGTTGACCAGGATGGTCTTGATCTCTTGACCTATGATCCCAAAATGCTGGGATTATAGGCATGAGCCACCGCGCCCTGCCAGATTAGCGTTTTTAATGCCAATTAGTTTCAGAGAATATTTGAAAAGAATTTTGTACAGAGAAAATGAACTACTGTGATTAAGAAAGTTGCTAAAAATTCCATTGTACTGTTCCTCCCTCCCGAGTAGGTCAAGTATATGGTGTCATATCCTTCAGTGATACACCCAGGCTCTTAAACTTTCTTCTAATATTTCTTCAATTCCATGCTTTAAGGGGCAGCCATATTCATCAGTATATTTTGGCCCCAGTTTCAGACTTTCTGAGTTATTCTTAAACTAATGATGAAAAATGTGCTGGAAGACAGAAGCCTGGATTTTATTCCCCCATCTGCCATGACTTAACATTTGATGCTGGGCAGGCCACTCAACCTCTCTTTGTCTCAGGGACTTCATCTGTAAAATAAGGGGCTTAGCGTATGTGATCTCTATTCCCTTCAGGGTTTAATGTGGTCAACATGCTCCTATTTAATCTGAATCCTAAAAACCAAAGAATAAAAATAGCCAGGATCTTTTTCTACAGAATTACTCCATGCCCATGGTCATGACCCTGAGATTTTGTAACTTCCTGAAGGAGCTTCTGAATCATGGAAGACAGATTAATGCTTAAGAGTTTTCATTATATTCTAATTCTTGGAAACGTTATATCCCAGCTATGGCAATAATCAGTATAACTGCTTGCATCTGGGTAGTACTTCAGAGTTGATAAGGTGTTTTCATCCACATTACCTCATATAATTCTCACAAAAGCTCAGCAAAGTCAGTTGCATTCTCATTTCAGTTTAATAGATAGAAACACAGGGCTTAGAGTCATCAGGTGATTTTGTCGGCTTGAGCAACACTCAGTTCAAGCTTTTTTGCTACAGTAGCCATTCAGCAAAATCATTCTTTATCCAAATGTTCTGTGTAAACAGGAATTTGCTCCAGATTCTACAGGCTGGAGGACAGAATCATAAAATGTAAAAGATGGAAGCTGAAGCCTGGAAGTTCAGAGACTGACTCAGGATCAACCTGCCCCTGATTCCCTGACTTTTCCTAACATCTCATTTTGTCTCATAAATTGATTCAATGACACACACCAATTTTGTAACCCTCAACACAGTGAGGACAGTTACAATGTCCTTGCCTAGTCATTTTGCTTCCAGATGAAACATCTTTAATTGGTCCAAAGATAATTCCTCCACTGCAGTTTGTAGACCCTCACCAACCTGCTGCCTGTCTCCTCCAGAGATCTGATATGGTTTCCATTCCTAAACGCAGCAGTAGGAACATGATTAGCATTTTTCTTTCTCTGGACTTATACTTTTATTGATAATAACAGCCAACAATTGTTGAACATTTACCCTGAACCTAATCACCGCAATAATCCTTATTCTTGTTTTACAGATGAGAAAACTTTAGCACACAGAGATGTAAGTGGTGGTGCCAGGACTGAGATCCGGGCAGTCTAGCTCTACAGTCTCAACTCTTAACACCCCACCATGGTGCTTTTTGTGTAGCCTAGTAAGAGCAAGGCACTACTTGTAAGCAAGTGCATGCTATGTGCCAGGAGTCTTTCTAAATGCTTTGCATATGCAACTCATTTAGTCCCTGCAACAATCCTGTAAGACAGGAACAATCCCCATTTACTGAAGAGAAAACTAGAACACAGGGAAGTTAAATGACTTGGCCAAGTCACCCAGCCAGGAAATAAAAGAGCTGACATCTGAACCCAGGTGGGCTGGCTCCAAGTCCACATTAAAAACTACCCAAAACTCTAAGCTTATTTGGTGTTTTGGCAGGACATCAAATTAAATTTATGATTGAATTGAAAAATGGAGTTTCACAGTAGTTAAGCATGCAGGCGCTGAACATGAGCATGGAACCTCTAATTTCCCAGCTGTGTGACCTTGTACAAGTTACTTAACCTCTCTGTGTTTTGCTGGCTACAACTGAAAAGTAAGGACAACTTTAACCTATGAATTAAGTATCACTGAATCATAGATAATGTGCTTAGAAAACTTTCAGATGACATAAAACTAGTGTAGAGTAAAATTATACAAACGATGATGATATAAAACACATAGGCCAATATCTGGCATAGAGCAATCACTTAATAGACATTAGCCATTGCTTTTGTACTGTTATTGTTATAATCGCTTTTATAATCTCGCCCTATTTGCATGTATATAGCTAGTACTTGGAACCCAACTGTAAGAATGTATATTAATTGATATTAAATTTTATCTTATTTTTAAACATCATCCCAGCCTGCTTGAGTCTCTCCAGATTTCCATCTATTTCTATCATCTATACTCTGTAATTTCACATCATCTGCAGCTTTGCTCAGCATCTGTCACCTCCACAGGTTACTGACAAAGTGCAGATCATATAGGGCTGAGATGGGAGTACCCTGGTGACATACCAGTCACCTCCTTTTGGATGGATACTGATCAAGTTATTGACTCCTTTTGGGAAGAGTTGTTCAATTATCAACCCATCTAAGTACACTAGTTTTTGGATATTTTCCAAGCTCATCCATGAAAGCACCATCAGAAATTCAATGAAATGCCTTCCTAATATCCTGAAATACAGCAACTACAACACTTAGAGCAACCTTATTAAAGAGGATGGGGAGAGAGGATGAGGAGCAGATGGCTGGCTCCAAAGTGGTACCCTCTTCCACTGGTAACATACATGTTTGAAAATCTGTCCTGAATTTCATGTGGAAGTTCTATCAGGTTAGCTGTTTCATTCGGTACACATATTTTCCTCAGCTTCTCTTCCTAAAATCAGGTTAACAACAGTTCATGTTCTTTTAGTACGGTTTCCATTTCCCACAACCCTAAAGGATCACTGCCAGTGGCTTATCTTTCACCTCTCTGAGTTCTCGACCCTGGGATGTCATTTGTCCTGGCCAAGAGCCTTGCATTTATTTAGAACAACTTAGTTTGCTTTTACAATCAATTCACCCATCTGAGGCTTCAATTCCCTTCTGTCAATGTTTGCACTACCTGTTTCAGTCTGACAATCATTCTCCTTCATGGAAGAGAGGGAAGAGCAGAAAGAGAGAAAGGAGTTGAATGGTTTTGGTTTTTTTGCCATTTGCTGATGTTACCCCATCCAACCCCATCAGCAAGCTGACATCATGGTTATTCTTATACTGCTGCCCACACTTATTGTTTTCTTAAGCATATTCCATGATTTTCAGCTCACTTAAGTTTTAAAATTCTGGAGCTAAGAAACTCTCCTTTATATGTTTCTTTTCATTAAGTTGCTTTTTCATCCATTATATACGTCTTTTTAAAAATCGGAGCTCATTAGACTGGTACTCACAAAACAGTGAGAAGATAAATTGGCATCGTCTCTCTGGCAAACAACTTAGTGATATTTTAAGAACCCTGTAAATGTTAACTTCTCAGAATCTACCTTAAAGAAATAACTTAGTATGTAGAAGGATCTTCCATGCACAAAGATGTCTATTGCAGTGTTATCTTTAATAATGAAAAACTAGAAACAGCAATAAGGGAATAGTTAAGTAATGGTTACCGACAACATCTATAATAGAAAATTAATGCAGACAGTATCATAATATGATGAAGAGTGTATTTGTTTTGAAAAATAGTATGCACATATATAATAATCTCAACACACAGAAAAGTAAAACATAAAAATATTCAAAGCAATTGACGCTTAGCAGAATTGTAGGTGATATCCCTGTCTCCTTTTCCTTTTTCTTTCTCAATTCTATTAAGCATGTGTTACTTTTATATTAAAAAAAAACTATTTAAGGGTTGATTTAAAAAAACTATTTAAAGCCCAGGTACGGTGGCTCACACCTGTTATCCCAGCACTTTGGGAGGCTGAGGTGGGTAGATTAGTTGAGGTCAGGAGTTCGAGCTGACCACCATGTCTGGCCAACATGGTAAAACCCCATCTCTACTAAAATATAAAAATTTGCCAGGCGTGGTGGCAGGCACCTGTAATCCCAGCTACTCAGGAGGCTGAGGCAGGAGAACTGCTTGAACCCAAGAGGCAGAGGCTACAGAGAGCTGAGATCGTGCCACTGCACTCCAGCCTGGGTGACAGATGAGACTCCATCTCAAAACAAACAAACAAACAAATCATTTTTTTTTGAGACAGAGTTTTTGCTTTTTGTTGCCCAGGATGGAGTGCAGTGGTGTGATCTCGGCTCACTGCAACCTCCGCCTCCCGAGTTCAAGCGATTCTTCTGTCTCAGCGTCCGAGTAGCTGGAATTACAGGTGCCTGCTGCCACGGTTGGCTAACTTTTGTATTTTTAGTAGAGACAGGGTTTCACCATGTTGGCCAGGCTGGTCTCGAACTCCTGACCTCAGGTGATCTGCCTGCCTCGGCCTACCAAAGTGCTGGTATTATAGGCATGAGCCATGCCTGGCCTAAACAAACTGTTTAAAAATTGAGTTCATCAGAGAATATCCACAATATTGCCTTATCAGTTTCTTTAGTTGTCTCCCTTCCTTCTTATTCAAATAAGGGTCATGTGCAGTTGATAAGTAGGATTTCATTTTCAAGAGCAGACCAAATGACTCTGAGTTGTGTCTCAGCATTCAGATCATGAGATCATAGGTACTTTTCCCTAAATTTAAAAAATTTGCCTTCTTTAAGTCAAGAAAACACATCTGATCACGTCCCTCATTTCTCTTCCCCAGTCATAAGATCATGTTTGTATTCTTACCCTTTCCTATCATTTCTATTTTTCTAGACAATTCCTCATTTGTCAGATTTGTGTCCAAATTAGCAATGCTCCTCAATGCATCTTCCACCTTCTAGGAGATAAGACTGTAAAATTGTTAGGCACATGTGTTAAGAGTTAAAATGTCCACGCATGGAGGTGAACACGGTGCCTTGCAGTGATTTGTACATGGTGGCTGGCATACAACAGTCCCCAGGTAATGCCAGAGTGTATGGCCAATGATTTCCATTCCAAGGCAGTCCACCTCTAGGCCAGCTCCGCAGTCTGTGATTGGCACCCCTCTCCTCATCACTTACTCCAGCTTTGGTTTTGATGGTCAGGACACTCAGATCTGTGCAATTCAAGACATTACCAGATGCTTCCACATCCATGTCATGCCATCATCTATTCTGCGAGGGAGCTAAAGCTGGTACAACTATATTTTCAGAAGAAACTGAAGCTCAGAGAGATGGAGGGACTTTCCCAAGGTCACAATGAACCTAGGACTAAAACTCCGGCTCCAGGCTTTTAGTATTATCCAGTTAAAGGAAACAATGGGTGTAAAAGCCCCTTGCACTCTAAAGTGTACAGCAAAACTGCAAGGGAATGAGGAATAATAAACCATAAACTCAACTCCTCATGGCAGCCCTGGTCTAGCTGCAGATCCCAAACTCTGCTCTGTACCCACAAAGCACCTTCTGATTTCTGCTTGTCGAGAGCAGGGTTTACTTAGAATTCTTCCGTGTGTACTCTGCCCTTCAAAAGAAAACTAAGTGTCCTCAGAGCCCTTCAAGCTGCTTCCCAGAGGCCCTTTCCTGGAACCTTTTTTGCCTCCTTTCTCTTCCCCACCAGCCTGCTCTCTCCCAAGTCTGCTCAAAACCCCCAGGCCAGCCTTGGATACATTCTGACAAGCTCCACATCTCTCTCCTCTGGCTCTGCCTCTAACCTTAAATGTGCTATCTGACCAAAGCTGCATTCTGCAAACAAATTCTGTCACTAGGGAATCGGAAGTTCCAAACATTTCCTATTTCTGTCCTCAAGGTTAGTCTGTATCTCAGCACTAAGTTTCCAAGTAGAGGCTGGAAGGTTATATTCATGTCTTTCAGCCAGAAGTCCAAGAACGAGAACACTGTACGTTCATGTTTAGATCCAAAGTCACAGTTAATTCCCTCGAAGAATTTTTTTCTTATAAATTTCAATTTGTGGATTTTTCTGACTTTTACCTAGTTTTAGCTACAAAGGGGTTTTCAGAGGAAAACCTGTTGACAGGAAAACTGACCCAGAGCTTGCCACTCAGCCTCACAAACATGACTAAGAAGATTCCTTCTCATTTTTTGCTTCTGGGTAGCAAGCCCAATGTGGGGAGAGGCCTGTAGCATTTTAGAGCAGACCTTGGGTTTTGGAGTGGAATTGTCCTGAGTTAAAATACTGGCCGCACCACTTACCAGCGCTGGGTAAGTTACATGTCTGAACCTGTTTCTCCAGCAGTAAAATGGAGTCCAGAATAGTACTTACCTCCTAGGGCAAATGTGAGCATGAAATGAGATGATCCCTACAGAGACGTTGCACAGTACCTGGTACACAGCAAGTGCTCAATGCATTTTGGGTTGGGTAGGACAAGGACTGGATAGCATATGATTTGTACTTTTTCCCATGTCTCCAGAAGACCAAAATACTTTCAGCAGCTCCCTGGAGCCACAGAAGCAGGAGCAAGCATTCCTGGAAGGTGCGCGACAGCTCTGGCAGGAGCTACGAGGCCCACCCAGTACAGTGCTTTGAGGAGGGGACTGGATTGTCAGCATGCAGGCTGGGGTTGTAGAGAACAGCCTGGATCAGGGAGAGACTGGAGGAAAGAAGGCTGAAGGAGGAGCCCACTCAGGCCCCAGGCTAGGCTGAGGCAAGTAAGACATTAAGACATTCGCCTCAGGTGCAAAATTTAAGGGGTGCCTTTAAAATGTTTCAGTAATTAAGATAAGTAAGTCATGCAACGCAATATTTTAAAAATCAAAATTAATGCAAACAATGTATGGCAACCTAAACATCAACATTTTAATTAAAGGGGAGGAAACAGTGATAAAGGAGTGGAGGAGAGATTAGAGCAGTACTTCTCAGCTTTAGGAGGAAGGTACTGGATTCTCTGAGAATTCAGCAAGAATTCATTAACTCCCCTTCAAAATGCACAGGCACGTGCACACAAATATTTGCCTGGGATTTCAAAGTTTATGGAGTATCTCAAGTTTATCCATGGTCCCTGGAAAATCTGTTTAGTACTTTTTTTTTTTTTTTTTGAAATGGAGTCTTGCTGTCACCCAGGCTATAGTGCAGTGGTGCGATCTCGGCTCACTGCAACCTCCGCCTCCTGGTTTCAAGTGATTCTCCTGCCTCAGTCTCCCAAGTAGCTGGGACTACAGGCATGTGCCACCACGCTCAGCTAATTTTTTGTAATTTTAGTAGAGATGGGGTTTCTCTGTGTTAGCCAGAATGGTCTCGATCTCCTGACCTCGTGACCTGCCAGCCTTGGCCTCCCAAAGTGCTAGGATTACAGGCATGAGCCACCGCGCCTGGCCCCATTTTGTATCTTTTTAGTCTCCTGTATGCAAACGGCTCTGACAATATGTACCTGTGATAGAATGTGAAAATCAAATAAGGTTTGAGAAGAGAAATACATATCTCTCCTGATATTTTAGGGAGAAAAACAGAAAAGAGAGTTAGGAAGGGTACCCTCTTCTCATCTAAAAGTAGGGGGACAATGAAATGTTTCGGCTGTCATTTCCTTATTTGAAATGCATATACCTGACCTTAAATAGGGATTGTCCCTTTTTCAGGTATTATAGACATGATTGCTAACATATTGAATGTTTTTCTTCACAGTACCTTAATTTATGTACAGTGAGGCAACTCGGCTATGCAAGGAGAGATACTACAGAAGGATGAATTTCTAAAGCAAAGAGGCATTAAGCAGCATTTCTTATATCGCAGAGCAAGAGATAATTTTTATCAAATTTACTGACATGTATGCCCACAAAGAAGCCCGAGTTTAAGAAGAAAAAACAAGTAGGAAAATAGATATCAAGAGTTGAAACGTTCCTGAAACAGATTTACTGAGAAATCGAAACTGCTAGTTAGTGCAAGAGTGTTTGCAATCCTCAGTGGAAATGGATGGAGTACAGAGAACATAAAGATCCTGCAGGATTTGCATGATTTGCAGAACATGGATACTCTCCTAAGGGTGTCTGAATAAAGAAGGATGAAAATTCTTTCCCCTCTTGCTCTTTAAACCACATGCAGACCAACTCTGGTGCCCGGCACAGTCTGCAGAACATTCCTTTGCAAAGCGTAACAGAGTAAAACTCATTCTCATTCTGGATAGGGACCTGATCTGCCCGTCACTCACACGGAGGGGGCTTGGCTTTGTGTGGCTCAGCTGTGCCTGTTCCCATCCCTCTCGGGTGTCTCTATTCTGCAAAATTTTAAAAAGCCCCTTCTCAGGATGGAGACAGTCACTGAATCCCAGGAGGGGTCAGGAGGTGTGGGGGCTGGGGGTGGGGGCCGGGAGAAGGGAGTGTGAAAGAAGTGTTGAACTTTTACATGAACAGACCTTAGAAAATACACATAGGGCCCAAAGGCAGATCTGACCTGCAACACCTCTAAAGCACAGCTTTTCTGGTAAATGTCATCTTTTAAGGAGAATTCCACTGTACCCCCTTCTTCCTTGTCCTCTTTCCTGGTTCTTTGGAGAGTGCTTCCAAAGTCCCCGTTGGTTGCCTTTGGGTGTTGAATCCACTCCACCGAAAGGCTGTGTGGGCTGCTGATTCAGCATTACGCGGGGCAGACTGCTGTGACACACAGGCAGGATGAAATCATTCTAACAGCGTTGCTGACGCCTCATGAAACAAACAAAAAAAACAAACTTGGAGAAGCAACTTCTATTTAAAGATAATTGTGTTGCATTTGTGTGTGTGTGTGTGTGTGTGTGTGTGTGTGTGTGTGAGCAGACTTCTCTCTATCTCCTCCCCTTATTCCTTCTGAGGACATTCATAGGGAAATGGCTTCTATAGACCTATCCATAAAAAAGCTGTAATCTTTTTTATCACCAGCTATTAATATATTCCCCAGTATTAGAGTTGTAAAGGTTACCCATCCCTTGGCTTAAGACAGTCACTTAGAGCCAGGAAAACTGAATGACAACACAAACCGAACCCCATCTCCCCTTCCAGGGCAACAGATATGTAACTGGATGGCTCATGCTTTGTCCCTGGGATCCTCTGTGACTCCAAAGTTCATACTGTGAGGGCCCCGCCCCCACCCCTTGCTGCAGAACACCTTTCTCCTTGGTTCTGTCACTCCACCTGGGATTTTACATTATTCATTCACTTGGATGAAGGCATGACGATCTCTGTACAAGAGGAGGCAGGTAAAGGGAAAATGATAAATCAATAGAGGCTGTTCACACTTAGCTTTGGTGGGCAGTCAGATGAATGAGTGGGGAGGAATGAAGTGACCCTTGAGTTTTAAGGGCAGACTCCCAAGTAGGTGGTGGGGGTCCTGGAGATAGGATGGCAGGGGTGCCAAGAGGTAGGAGCTCTCACTCCTTTCTGCCTGTCATCATTCATGGCTTTCGGTTCTTCAAAGGTGCTTTTCATTGTGTGGTAGAAAAGGTATGAGTGTTACAATGTAGATGTGGATATTCTGAGTTGTGGAGAGAAGCCGATGTCTGTTTTCCAACATTGACATGGGAGTCTGGAAAACCTGTGAAGAGCATGAGTGGCTCATCATGGATGGAGCAAGCAATGCTAATTCACAAAGTGCAAAAATGTTCCCAAGGCTGGGCAGAGCGTGAGATGGGGCGAGGTCTCTGGGTGGTCTGCAGGCTGGCCACCTGCTATCCCACTATTTGTAAAAGCATGCTCTTGGCCAGGTGTTGTGGCTCACATCTGTAATCTCTGCATTCTGGGAGGCCAAGCTGAGAGGACTGCTTGAGGCTAGGAGTTTGACACCAGCCTGGGCAACATAGTAAGACCCCTATCTGTATGAAAAACAAAATAAATTAGCATGTGCGGTAGTGCATGCCTGAAGTCCCAGCTACTCAGGAGATTGAGGTGGGAGAATTGCTTCCACCCAGGAGGGGCTGCAGTGAGCTATGATTGCACCACTGCACTCCAGCCTGGGTGACAGAATGAGGCTCTGACTTAAACAAAATAAAATGAGCAGGAATTTCTGACATTGCAGGAAAAAAAAAATTTTTTTTAAGGCATGCTTTCTACTTTTATTGGCAAGAATTGCTAACTTGACGGAAATGTTCAAAATCTCTCTTAACCATTTTATAATAAAGTGGAAAAAATGAAATTCAAATCCTGTTTTTGTCACTTACTAGCTCAGTGACTGGAGAGGTCTGAACATTGGCCACCAACTAGAAGTGTCCACATCCTAATCCCCAGAACCTGTGAATGAGATGCAATTTGAGAAAGGCTCTTTGGAGATGTCATTAAGAATCTCAAGATGATGCAGGTGGGTCCTAGATCCAGTGACAGGCATCCTTATACAGAAACAGAGGAGAGATGGAGAGGAGATGGCCAAGTGAAGCTAGGGGCAGAGAATGCAGCAATGCAGACAACAGCTTGCTTTGTGGGTTTTTTTTCCCCCAGAGACTCTTATTATCCACATGTTGAAATTTCTTTGCCTTTCTTCAATATTTGTCACTTTCTCTTGTTTTTAAAATCTTTTTTTTTTTTTTAAATTTCCTGCTTCCACTTTTTCTCTTTTATAAAAAAAAAAAAAATCACCTTTTGTATAGATTTAACTTGTATTCTTACTAGTTGACTCTTCATTTCTGAAATGTTTTTTCTTTTAATTCTTTCCAGAATTCTGTCATCTCCTTTGGAAGTTTTTCTAATTCTGTTTTATGTTGTGTTTACCCCATGTTTCCTATCTTTTTCTTCTTATCTTTTAGCTGGTTTGGAGGTAGGTACGGTTTTGAATTGTTCTAAAGTCATGTTGTGTTGGCATGTTTTCTTTAGGGACGTTATTCTGCCCCTTCTGTTCTTTTATCTTATAAAAACTCTGTATGGGATTTGACCTCCCTACTTTGCTATTGCTCATTTTCATCTCAAGACAGTTTTCCTGAATTTTTATGAAATGGCATGGTTCCAGCTTTAGCAAGCCCTCTCTTCTATCGTTTTCATGTAGCATTCAAACAAATGGTGGCTGGCTTTCTGAAATTGCCTAGTTCTGTTTCCTTTGGGAGACCTTGCATCTAAGTCTCTGCTGTCCCTATCCTTTTCAGTGTGCGTTCACTCCTGGCAGCTTCTCCACAGCGATCCTGGAAGCTGGCCATCCAAAGTGGCTGGTTAGTTGCACAGTTCACAGGGACCAGGGAACTCCACACCTTTCACACCTCCTCGAGTCTACTTGCATTCACTACTATAATTCCTATAACAGAGCAAAACCTCTCCCACTTACAGGTTTTCTGGTGAATACCTCGCAGCTATTTTTGGGTTTTCCCTGTTCCAAAGGCTACTAAAAGTCCCATTAAGGTTGGACTTGCAGATGTCTCGTCCCTGGGTTTTGGTTTTGCTACTGAGTTGCTCTGCTCTTCCATGGGGGTTCTGAGAATTACACTGTGGCCTGTGCTGTCCTCCCAGACTGTCACCGAAGACTTCATGCTGGGAAAGACAGAGTCCCTTTGGCGTCTCATAAAAAAGAATTCCAGTCTTCTGGTTCATGAATTGCTGCTGGGTTTTGTAGCAGTAAGTGAAAGAAATGTGATAATTAATTGAAGGGGTCTTGAGCCCCACCAAAGGGGGTTACAGCTGAAAGTGCAGGAACCACTGCACTCCAGAAATGACACAACCTGCAGAGGGGACACATAGGAAGAATCAAATGGCTACGAGCCTCCAAAGGCACTGGCAGTCAAGCGGGGAATGGAAGGCTTCTCTCATTGAAAGAAGTAAGGAACGATTCTAGAGAAGATAAAATATTGAAACAGAAGGCAATTCCAGCTGGGCGCAGTGGCTCGTCTGTAATCCCAGCACTTTTGGAGGCCGAGGCAGCAGATCACGAGGTCAGGAGTTTGAGACCAGCCAAGCCAACATAGTGAAACCCCATCTCTACTAAAAATGCAAAAAATTAGCCAGGCCTGGTGGCAGACACCCGTAATTCCAGCTACTCAGGAGGTTGAGGCAGGAGAATTGCTTGAACCCACGAGGCAGAGGTTGCAGTGAGCCAAGATCACGCCATTGCACTCCGACCTGGCAACAACGCCAGACTCCACCTCAAGGGAAAAAAAAAAAGGCATCTCCGGCGCGGATATAAACAAAAACAAAGACACAGCCTTTTACTGTCTTTCCATATCTCCTATCACCAAAAGTCAAGACATCTAGATGTCAGAATGATGAAATTTTTAACAATTCACAAAAAATTGAGTGACTCAGCCTGTCAGCTAGACACCTCAGCAATCCTAGATCATGGTGAAGACCTCCCCAAGTTATCTTTCCCAAGTTCAGTGACGGATTGCAGCTTCAAGGAAATACGGAGCTACAGTCGCAGGTTTCCCCACGCAAGCCCTTAGGAGGAGCGAGCCAGCTGCTCATCTCAGAGAGCCCCACAAAACCAATGAGGTATGTTAACACCAGAGGCCCTGCAGGTGTGGCTGGTCTTACCGTCAGCTCTAACTTCACTTTCCTGCTTGTGGCAGCCTCCTTTCTCACTGAGTCTTGCCTGTTTGGAAGACCCGACTCATCCCTGACATGCCTGTCTCATCGAAGGATGCTGTCATGTACTGATAATTTTTTAAAATGGCTTTTTTAATGCAGCCCTTGGAAACTTTGCAAGAAATGTATTGATTCGAAATGCTCGAGCTGAATTATTGAGCTTTGGCAAAGGGAAATAAATCTTTCCCATTCCTCCATGCCTGTTGCCAAGCCCAGCTTCCAGGAAGCAATGGCTGCCCTTTCTGGAAATGAAGCAAAGCTCATTCTATCACTTTCCCATTACTTCCCCCACTCCCTCTTCTCTTCACTTGCAATTCACTGACAAAAGCACTTTACATTCATTGCTCATTTGCCTGAATAGGCATCCGAATTAGTAATGCCCAAATTAGTAATGCCTGGCTGAGGCAGCTTCCTAAATAATGAAGCCTGATCATTTTGGCAGACCCGGAGGCTCGTGGAAAGCAAGCCAGCCGCACGACATTAGGTTAAACACTCTTCTGGTTTTATGACCAAAATTTCCCCTACAGACCTGGATGTGAACAGCAGAGGGTCTATGTTTGCTGATGCTACAGATGAGCAAGACCAGGAGCTAGAAATGGGGAAGAAAGGTAGGGAGAGTGTGCGGGAAAGGGGGCATATGCTGGAGAGTTCGAATGCATGAGGCAGGATTAACAAAAACTTCCTGACATCTGCTGTTTCTTTCATTTCAGGCTGAATGATCATCTCACCTGGCGACGTGCCAGGGGAATTCCCATCATTACCACCAAAACACAGTTGAGGCTAACTGCTGAGCACTCATTTTGTCCACCTCTCTATTCACTCACCCACTCACCCATCCGTCTAACCTAGGAGCCACCCACTATGCCTTGCGTCCCGGATTAGGTGCAGGGCACATCAAGGTGAACGAGACTCGGATTGGTGGTCTAGAAGGGAAGAAAGGAATGTAAAGAGACATTTACGAGTCAGTGCATTGGTGCATGGCCAGGGAAGACTTTCTCAACTGGATGGGCTACCAGCTTTCCAGGCAGAGGAATAGCAGATGC
>PVKP010005765.1:27047-78317 GCA_004027715.1 Plecturocebus donacophilus | reverse complement strand
AGCAGACAAGAGAAGAGAGCTTGTGCAGGGAAACTCCCCTTTATAAAACCATTAGATCTTGTGAGACTTACTCACTATCATGAGGAACAGCATGGGAAAGACCTGCCCCTGTGATTTCAATTACCTCACACTGGGTCCCACCTACAACACGTGGGAACTGTGGGATTTACAATTCAAAATGAGATTTGGGTGGCGACATAGCAAACCATATCACATAGGCTCATGTAATCTACCCCAAAGACCTCTTCCAGGCTTGATTTAAAACCAGAAGATGGACCCAGTTCTCTGCAGCAACTGGAAAGGAGCTAATTTCACTCTTATTCTCCTCAAAATGATTTTAAGTTTTGAAGTTCAGAAATGAAGACCTTCATCCAGGCCAAACTGGGGTATTCCACCAACTAGGGTTCTGGTTTCAGACTCCTGGCCCAGCACTCAAGGCCATGCACAAATCAGCCCTAGTGCCCCATCCCCACCCAAGCTCCCTCCACAGGCCCTGGTGGACCAGTAAGAGCTAAAGCTAAGTATGTAGCATTCTAAGCACTGTACACCTATTGGCTAACTTCACACACAGGACAACCGTGTGAGAAAACAGTATGGTCAGCACCATTTTACAGATGGAGAAACACTGAAACAGAGAATACGCAACTTGCCTAAAATCACAGGGATTCTCAGCAGTGGAGCTGATATGTAAACCCAGACAGCCTGCCTCCTGTACCAGCCTGCTCACTCTCAGCCTGCCTCCTGTACCACCTGCTGAGCTCTTGACCTGCTTTAACTGATTGTAGCACAAAACATGAGAAAGATCCAACTGCAAAGAACTGTGACTCAGTTCTGGTCAAATCCCTCCTCCCACCCAGGAAAGGCAGGCCAGAGAGTCACAGCCAGGAAGAGGATGTATGTAAGACCAAGAGAAACACAGGTAAGTGTGTGGGATAGCCTGTGAGCGCTGGCCCCAATGGGGTTCCTCAGGCAGGACGGACACCTCCCTGCACCTGCTTATGGCCCACTGAGGCTGCCTGCCCTGTGGAATTGAGACCAAGTTGAAGTGTCCATCTCTACTAGAGTACTTCAAATAGAAAGATCCCATGTGACAATGACTTTTTCCCTGTATAGTATTTATTACTAACTCTGAATCTTTTTTTTTCTTATAGGATTTGCCAATAAAATCTGAAATGTCTTATTTTCTGATGGAGACAGTTTTCTCTCTCTCTCTCTGTCTCCCTCTCACGCGCACCAAACTGGGTAATTCATAGTGCCTACCCACACCTTCCTGCAAGTGCTTCCTCCACCTAGAACTGCATTTAAACTACTGTAGCTGTGCTTTAGGGTCCTCTCTAGTATTGAAAGTCCTGCTCAAATGCTACCTACCCAGCCAGGCACGGTGGCTCACAGCTGTAATCTCAGTACTTTGGGAGGCCAAGGCGGGACCAGTACTGGAGGCCAGGAGTTGGAGATCAGCCTGGCCAACATGGCGAAACTCCATCTCTACTAAAAACACAAAAAATTAGCTGGGAGTGGTGGCATGTGCCTGTAATCCCAGATACTTGGGAGGTTGAGACGTGAGAATTGCTTGAACCAAGAAGCGGAGGTTGCAGTGAGCTGAGATTGTGCCACTGCACTCCAGCCTGGCCAACAGAGTGACACTCTGTCTCAAAAAAAAAAAAAAAAGTACCACCTACCCTAGAAAGCTTTCTTAATTTCTCCAGCAAAAGTAATCATAATCTTTCCTTTTTGTAAACTAAGAGCTTTCTACTTTATCTCCTTTCTGATTCCTTTATCTTGCATCTCACCTTCTATTCCCCTTGAGGATGGAGTAGCTTTCATTACCTCCACTTCCATAGTAGATAGAGCAATAATCAATACTAATCAAAAAATATTTGTTAAATTTACGTTGACACATTTCATCCCCAGTGATGGCTGATGTGAGAAATTAGATTATGATTATCATTCATGATGTCTGCTGACCAGAGGAAGATTAAAAAGAATCAAGACAATAGAAAGTGCAGATGATGATGAATATTTGATTCAAAACAAGAAGGCAAAAAAAAATTATGCATCCCACTTCTTATATAAGGAAACACTGTAAGTTAACATTAAATACGGATCCTACCAGATAGAACCAAGAGCCTGAGGTTATCATCATCTTACTGCTGGAAATTCAGTAGTCCACAACATTTTCTTCTGGTATAATATACAGACATCCATTGCTCAAATTTTAAAAATATCTCAGCAGGGCAAATTATTATTTTAATAGTCTAACCCCGCCATCCTCAAGTGATACTAGTGAATGCTTTAAAATATGTAAAGATATTCAATGCCCCGATTATCCTCTGGGAATTTTAAGTGTTGTTTTCATGTACATTAATAATTTTTCAGTGTAATTTTTCCCAAGAGAATATATCAAAAGAAAGTATGCATAGATTTACATATGTCATTGCTAATAAACCTCCCAAGAAGAAAATAGCCTTCCATCCAGGTGGAAACACTATCATTTTAAATCAAAGTTTAACAATTATCAAAGTATTTTACAAAGTTATAGAAGAATGCTAGGCTATAAATCCAAAGCCATCAGAAAATATCCATGGCAATTTTGACCAGTGGCTACTTATTTGACAGTTAGGTGAGCACACTGCCATCTCTGTTATGCCTCATCTGCAATTTTGTGTGCCCAGAATGTATACACTCTTCTTATTTAAAAGTAATTCCAAGAAAGTTGAGTGATATAGCCCTGTGTCCCATCGTGAATGCCAAAGGAGTAAACATTTCCTCTCCCAGTTCCCTGGGTACTCAGGTGTAGGCATATGATGATGAAACTTGAGGAAGTAATAAAAAGGCCTGGAGAGAGACAAAAATTATTAGGATTCACTAATGTCTAGAGTCTCACAAAAATGTATAGGAAAGGCAGCATCTCAAGTTGAGGTAACAGTACCATGTATATGTTTTTTCAAGTCCCCACCTGATAGAAAAAAATACAGGCTGCGTACAGTGGCTCACAGCACTTTGGGAGGCCACGGCAGAAGGATCATTTGAGGCTAGGAATTCGAGACCAGCCTATACAACACAGGGAGACCCTGTCTCCATTTTTAAACATAAATGTAAAAAAAAGTAGTAAATTTATATCTATATATCTATATATATAGATATATATATATATCTACAAGCAACCTAATGTGATATCTGGGATCGCTTCAAAATAACTCCAACAAAAAAAAAATTAACGTTTCAGTGGGGGATAAATTAAATAAGATTGGCAGAATTCTAACAGGGAATCTGAAAATAAACATGATCTGGTTTAGATGTTTGTCCCTCTAAATCTCATGTTGAAATGTGAGCCCCATTGTTGCAAGAGGGGGCTTAACAGGAGGGGGTTTGGGTTATGGGGGTAGATCCCTCATGAATAGCTTGGTGTTCTCCCTATAATAGTGAGTGAGTTCTCACTCTATTGGTTATCTTGAGACTTGATTGTTAAAAAGAGCCTGGTATTCCTCCTCACTCTTTTGCTCCCTTTCTTGCCACGTGCCACTCCAGCTTGACTTCCCCTCCACCAAAACTAAAAGCTTCCTGAGGCCTCACCAGAAGCTGATCACATGTGGGTGCCATGCTTGTACAACCTGTAGAACCATTAGTCAAATAAACTTCTTTTCTTTATAAATCACCCAGTCTTGGGTATTCTTTTATAGCAATGCAAAATGGACTAACAGAGGATACATGGAGTTTCATTTTATTCTGCTATTGTAAATGTTTAAACATTTTCATAAGAAGCTGAAACTCTTAAAAGCCCAAGAGGGCCGAGGCACAGTGGCTCATGCCTGTAATACCAGCACTTTGTGAGGCCGAGGCGCACAGATCACTTGAAGTCAGGAGTTTGAGACCAGCCTGGGCAATATGGCGAAACCTTGTCTCTGCCAAAAACACAAAAATTAATGGGGCATAGTGGTGCACACCTGTAGTTCCCATTATTTGGGAGACTGAAGCAGGAGGATGGCTTGAGCCCAGGAGGTGGAGGTTGTAGTGAGCTAGGAGTGTGCTACTGCACTACAGCCTGGGTGATGGGAGTGAAACCCCGTCTCCAAAAAAAAAACCCAAGAGCAAAGCAGCAGGGAGCATCCCAGGGCAGCGGCATGCTGGAGGCAGTGGTGCTCCTGGGAGCGCTGGGAAAGGAAGCAACCTCCGCCTGCATCTGCCCATGGCTGTACCCAGCTTCCCAGCAGTTGCTGCCCATTTTCTGAGCTGGATTTTCTAGGCTTCGCAGAAATTTAGGGAAGTACCCACTATCCTTACATTTTTGTTTTCTGACTAAGTTTCTAATTTGCAAACAAGAATCTGAATGGCAAAACCTAAGCAAAATAAAATCTCTGGAAGACTTTCATGTTGTCTCCTCTGGTGAATATAACTAGTTAACATAAAACTAGGCCAAATACTACCAACAGCAACCTACAAATTCAAAGCAATCCCTATCAAAATACCAATGTCATTGTTCACAGAAAATGTTTTTTGTATTCTAAAATTTGTATGGAACCAAAAAGAGCCCAAAGAGCCAAGGTAATCCTAGGCAAAAAGAACAAAGCAGGGAACATCACACTAACTGATTTCAAAATATATTATAAGGATATAGTAACTAGAACAACATGGTATTGGTATAAAAATGGACACGTAGATCAATGGAATAGAATAGAGAACTCTGAAATATATCCATATATTTACAGTCAAATGATCTTCAACAAAGCTGTCAAAAGCATCTGTCGAGAGTGTGTCAGTGAGGAAATGACACACTCTTCAATAAATGGTGCCAGGGAAACTGAATAACCATAAGCAGCATAAAACTGGGCCTATATCTCTCACCATGTACAAAAATTAACTCAAAACAGATTAAAGCCTTCAACATTTGACCCGAAACTGCTAGAAGAAAGCATAGGGAAACTCTTTAGGGCATTGGTCTAGGTAACTATTTTATGGCTAAGACCTCAAATGAGTGGCAACAAAGACAAAAGTCAACAAATGGGACTATATTAAACTAAAAGCTACTGCTCAGCAAATGAAACAGAGTGAAAAGACAACTTATTGAATAGGAAAAAAATATTTGCAAACAACTCATCTGAGAGGAAATTAATAGCCAAAATATGCAAGAAATTCAAACAACAGTAATTTTTTTTAAATCCCAACAAAAATCAGAGGAGGACATAAATAGACATTTCTCACATACAAATGGCCAACTGGTATATGAAAAAAATGCTCAACCTAACTAATCATCAGGGAACTGCAAATCAGAACCACATTGAGATATCATCTTATCCCAGTGAGAATGACTAGTATTAAAAATAACAGATGTTGACAAAGATGGAGGGAAAGGGAAGGAGAATGTAGATTAGTGCAACCTCTATAGAAAACAATAAGGAGATTTTTCAAAAAACTAAAACTAGAACTACTATATAATCCTGCCATCCCACGACTGGTATTTATCCAAAGGAAAAGAATACACCAAGAAGATACCTGCAGCCTCATGCCTGCTACAGCACTATTCACAACAGCAAAGGTAGGGAATCAACCTAAGTGTCCATCAACAGACGAATGGATAAAGAAAATGTGGTATATATACACAATGGAATGCTATTCATCCATAAAAAAGAATGAAATAACATCATTTGCCAAAAGATTGGAGGTCATTATGTTAAGTGAAATAAACCAGGCACGGAAAGACAAATACCCCATGTTCTCACTCATATGTGAAAGCTAAAACGTTGATCTCGCAGAGGTAGATAGTGGACTTATAGATATCAAAGGCTGGGAAGGGTGCACAGATGGGAGGAGGGGATGAAGAGAGGTTGGTTAATGGTATAAGAATACAGTTAGATAGACAGAATGAGTTCTAATGTTTGACAATAGAGTTAGGTGACCACAGTCAACAACAATGTATTGTATGTTTCAAAATAGCTAGAAAAGAGGTCTTGAAATGTGCGCAGCACAGAAATGATACTCAGGTCGTGTATATCACCCGAATATCCTGACTTGATCGTTACACATTCTATGCATGTAACAAAATATCACATGTACCCCATAAATATGTACAAATAAAATGTGTCAAAAAAATAAAGATAAATAAATGCTTTTACATTTAAAATACTGGGACAGGTTTGGCAAATAAGTTTTAGAAGTGCAGCTGTTCTCCCCTCCTAAACCACTGACTGACTTTGGTAATTAATCTCACACTAATTACCTTCTTGTTATTCCTGTGTATGGAATCAGAATTTCTCAATACAGCTCTCCAGGCAATGACTGCCTAACAGCTGACCAGAAAATTAAAAGATATTTGCTATTTGCCATTCCCAGCCTAGACAAAGCAAAACAAACGTAAAAATCCGCTACGACCTCTAAAAGATAATTTTTTTTGAGACTGCCTCACTCACTCTGTCACCTAGGCTGGAATGCAGTGGCATAATCGCAGCTCACTGCAATCTCTGCCTCCCAGGTTCAAGCGATTCTCCTGCCTCAGCCTCCTGCTACCACACCCAGCTAATTTTTGTATTTTCAGTAGAGATGAGGTTTTACCATGTTGGTCAGGCTGGTCTCGAACTCCTGACCTCAAGTGATCTGCCTGCCTTAGCCTCCCAGAAGTGCTGGGATTACAGGTGTGAGCCACCACACCCAGCCTATGTAATGTATTTTTAAGCTGATTATAAATGAGTTCATAATTATCATGTCTGCTCTCTCCTCTCCATGTTCTCTTTCCCAGCTGTAAAGGTATAAATGACATATACATTGTATTTGGTATGAGTTAATATCAGGAACTCCTCAAAAGAAAATTTCACTGTAAGGGAATATCCCTGGATCTGAAGGCTTTAGAACCCCTTTTGTTCACTCTTATTTCTATCACCTAAGTTGTTTGCCGCAACCACAAACCACCACACACACACACACACAAACACACTCTCTCATTTCATAGTGGAGTTTTTTTTAAGTGCTCCCAAGAAGTGAAGAGCACGTAAACTGGCATTTCCCAGCACTGGAGGAGCTGCTAAACCCTATACTACAAAGTATCACTTCTAAAACTTTCTCATTGTAGGTGCAGAGGAGAGTAAATAGGATCAAGGCTTACTTCCCCCACCAGATCACCCACAAGATGGTAGAGTTCAGAGAAGCTACCGCAGCAGAAAATTCCTCATGATTTCTTTCAAATTGATCAAAATGTTACATCCTATTTTATAAAACTCATATTTGTAGAAATGCAAGAACAATTACTTTTCCTCAAAAAATTGATATTTCAAGAAGGAACATTAGCTTCACCTCTGCCCCACTTGGCCCTGGGATCTCCATACCCCAGTTGGAGAACAAAGGGGAGAGAAACCGGGCTCAGGGTTCAGGTGTGCTAGTAGAGCTGTTGACCTTGACAGTAAGCTTGGATCTGTCAGTCCTGCTTGCTCGGCCTCACCGGGATGTAACAGGATGGAATGAGCGGCTTTGTGGGACATTGTTCTCCTGGGACTGGCAACCAAAGCCCGTGGCTAAGATCCAAAGAGAACAAAAGCCCTTGTTCAAAACTCGCCCTCAGTAACCAATTCAGGGTTTGCTGAGAGGGTTCATTTCAGTTAGAACTGCGCTTCCACAGTCACCAACACCCCTCTCACATGCCTAGGAGAGGGAGGGAGAACAAGGTCTCAGAGTGGGGAAAGGAGCATAAGGATGCTTAGATGAGAGGCATACTTTTCCTTGGCCAACCTGGAAGCGAGGCAAGCCCCAGGAGGGTCCCCATAAAGCCCGCAAGGTGAAGGAGACTGCAAGGAGATTTGCATCACTGACCTTGCTATCTTCCTGAACACTGGGACTGCTGGTAGGATAATAAGGCAGAAGGTGGGGCTGAAAATGGCCTCTACAGTTTCTGAGCCCCAACAGATACAGAGAATAGGCCTGGCTGTGTCCACAGACCCCAGGTTTAGGCCATGGAGACTGGTTGAGCTTAGAGCTCTCAGGGATGTTGAATAAAACTGGAAGCCCCAGATTTGAGGTTAGCTCAAAGGGCAGGGAAGTCAGACAAGCGCCCTCCCAGAGGCACTGAGAGACATCAGTGGCCCTGCTGGACACTGCTCATCCCCTCTGAGTCAGAGAACAACAGGCAAAACCAATGGTGGTGACCAGTGTCACGGAGAAAAAAAAGCTCCAGTTATCAGGGAAACGAGCAGAGGAACCGGGTGTGAGAAAGACAAGTGAAAGCCGTCTCTTCCCCACGTGATCCTCCAGACCCCTTGAGCAGGGTTCTCAATCTTAGATCACATTAGAGTCACCTGGAGGCTTAAACCCCAGAATCTCTGGAAGGCTAGCCCAAGTGTCAGGACTTGTAAAGCTCTGCAGATGTTACCAATATACAGCCACGACGAAGAGGAGGAAACTAGAACTGATCATGAGGCTGGAGTTTTAAAATGCGTGAGAGTGAGTCACAAATTGGAATGAGATTGTTTCATCACTAAAAGTGGCTGGAAACATAACATTGGGAAGAAATCTGAAGACACTCTTATCCACAGAGAAGATGTAGCAGTGTTTGGAAAAATAAAACTGTTTTATGTTTATATTCCCAAAGAGCCAGAACTCTTCCATCACATTAGTTATACAAGAAATGGGGGTAAAAATATCTAACTCCTGTGGTTATTTTGAGATATAAGAGGTATGTGGAAGGTTCATTAGGGCAGGGATTCTGTCTGTTTTGTCCAGTCCTAAAGTTCTTGCCTAGCACATGGAGCTCTCAAAGGTACTGCTTGAATAATAAATAGTCATGGGCAAGTACTAATGAAAGATAAGTTTATGTTAGAGACGCCTGTATAGCCCTGCAAATTAATCAGCTCTTCTTCATTTAAGTTCCCCAGCAGTGGAGCCTGAGTAGAGGACATGATGTTATGACAGACCCCTGTTAACTACACTAGGGGCAGCATCATGTTCGAGAGGCTGAGGAGATGATCCAAAGCCAGCAAAAGAGACACAGGATTTATGGAGGGGAATTTACATACAAGCAGCCCAGCCGCTGCAGGCTGGACAGGAGAATGGCCGCTTCCTGTGGAACGTGAGCAGTTTATATAAAATTTTCACTTAACACTCTTCTTCTAACAACCTCCACCTGGCAACATTCATTTAACCCAAAACAAAGGGCCTCAATCCCCTGTATGGCCCCCATTCCTCAGGATGGGATGGGCTAGCAGCTCAGAAGTTCCTCATAGATAAGGAATGAATGGCCGGGTTGGCCACACTTGGAACTCCCAACACACATTCTGGTGTGTTTGCCATTCTCAGGGTATACTTCAGTTATCCCTCTCAGGTGCATCTACCATACATATGTGTCTACCATACACATGGGTCCAGTGGTTTATTTGAGCTGTGATCCCAGGAAGCCAGAGAGAGAAAAAAGAGAGGAGTGAGATAGGGAAGGAGGGAGAACCAATGAAGGGTGCTTGATTGAGCCAGTGACTGTTGTGAGAGATTAGGCTCCATCCTGCTAGGGGAGCCAGGCAGAAATGCAACTTAGAATCATTGGTCCAGAAGCCGGGTTTGGTGGCTGACTTCTATATTCTCAGTACTTTTAGAGGCTGAGGCGGACAGATTGCTAGATTGCTTGAGCCCAGGAATTGAAGACCAGCCTGGGCAACATGAACATGAAGAAATCCTGTCTCTATAAAAATTAGCCAGGCATGGTGGCACACACCTGTAGTCTCAGCTACTCAGGAAGGTGAGGTGGGAGGATCAGTTGATCCTGCGAGGTGGAGATTGCAGTGAGCCAAAGTTACACCACAGCACTCCAGCCTGGGTGACACCGAAAGACCCTATCTCAAAAAAAAAAAAAAAAAAAATTGGTCCAAGGCTGAGAGGGTGAGGGGTAGGATAGGGCCTTTATCCATGGACACATGTCTCATTGGTTGTTGGTTATGATGGAAGCCTCAGCTCCTTGACACTTCCAGGCTAGAGTATGTGGGCTGAGTGAGCTCCTTGCACATTGGATAAATACATAAGGCAGAAAGAGCTGAGATCCATGAGTGCTTGTGGTGGGAGGTGGTCTGCCTGAAAGCTCCCACACACTACAGCCAAAAGCAGAGAAGGACTGAGGGTGTGTAGCAGGGGACACCAACAGCATCTGCTCTCTGAATACTCAAGCATTAACAGTTGTTAACTATTTATGAAGTTCCGTGCATGCCTCAGGAGACAGACATGATATCTAATCACAGAACAATTTTATAATTTAAAAAGGGATTTGATTCTTTCTCTGTCTAGACAGAAAATAAGCTGGGAAAATGACTCAGACCCTGGATGTTTAAACAGAACATTTTGTGTACACCTTAAGTTAAGATATGTAGTCTCTAGTGTGGAAAGTCAGATTAATACACATTACTTTGCTTGGAAACTAATTAAATTTTTCTATCTGCCTCCTTGGCCTCTATCAATTAACTGTAATTTAAACTTTACCTGGGTCTTTCCACAGAGGAAATAAAGCACACAACCCAAGTTCTGGAAAGCAAACACAGCATTCTTAGGGGGAAACTTGTAAAGTATGAGATAAAAGCTCAGAATCTTGTAGTTTGGAGTTCAACTGACTTCAGACTGTATTATTCAAGGAAGATAAAGCCTGGAAGGCACAAAAAACAACAAATATGCTGTCCCGCATTATCTATTTCAAGGGGATGTTAAGGCCACTCACTTCCCAAAATGAAGAATGTCGAGCAGAGAAGCAAATCATGGGGCAAAGGAAACTCTCCTATGTAACATTGCTCCCTAGGCTTTTTCTTGTGTGAGTTCTAAATGCTTCTGCAGACTAAACAAAGAGCTAGTAGAAGGAATGATATGAATGAGAGAGGCACAAAACTATCTTTGAAAGTGAATAGGGCTTGGTCCAGCCCTTCATAGTCTACGGGAGCTCATGTGGTGAGATTAGCAGAAATGACTCATTTTGCATTGGTTCATGCCCCTACAGGGCCCTTTAAGTGTTTTTTGGAGTCCCCAGGTATGTCTCAGGTGTATTTATGAACATGTCAGTTTCATCTGAGTGCTGCTATTGTTTTTCTGTTCCCTGCCAGACGTGTCCAGGATGTAGCCCTCTCCTATTACAACCAAAACCTGGAACCCCCAAGATATCAACACTGCACAGCCGTCTCCCTCACTTCATCTTATGTTCTGTTGCAGAAGTGTCGAAACAGTAGGATTGATGCCCTCATGTCTTAGAGAAACAGCCTTGCCAGGTTTCATCTACTGCATACCTCTTCTCCAAAGGACACTCAATTATTGTATGAAATCCAAGAAGTAAAGAATTGGACACAGTCAAGGCTCAAACCTGTGTCCCAACACTTTGGGAGGCCAAGGAAGAAGGATTGCTTGAGGCCAAGAGTTCAAGATTAGCCTAGACAACATAGTGAGACCCTGTTTCTACAGAAAAATTAGCCAAGTGTGGTGGCACACACCCATAGTCCCAGCTACTCAGGAGGCTGAGGCAGGAGTCTCACTTGAACCCAGGAATTTGAGGCTGCAGTGAGCTATGATCACACCACTGCACTCCAGCCTAGGTGACAGGGTGAGACTCTGCTCTAAAACAATAATAATAATAAAATTTTTAGAAATAGAATAATTTTTTAAAAGACTCAGACACAATGGAGTAACAAACACTTCAAAGCCTCCCAATGCCTCTTGTCTCTGGCTGGTTGAAGATTTCTTCGTTGTCATCTTTTAGAAGGAAATTTCCTTTGGCCTTCTTTCTCAGGAAGCATCTTACACTCTCCAGCTATGCCCCAGTGGTCCTAAACTCCAATCCAGAACCCCCTTTATGACAATAAAAGTTGTTTTATTTTCTTTACTCAATTTTCAATGCTTGTTCTTTTTCATGAGTATTTTCACTACCTAAGTGCTTAATTAGATTACAATAAACTTACTCAGAGGATCATGTTAAAATGAAGATTCTGCTTAAGTAGATCTAGGATGGGCCCATGATTCTGCCTTCTTCCCAAGCCCGCAGGAGATACAGATGCTTCTCATCTTGAACCTACCCTTGGGAAGCAACGTTTAAGGGATTTTTCAGATAAATATGACATGATTCCAGTTTGACTAGGAAAATAAATGCATCCCTGCATAGTGAGCAGCAGCAGGGAGCATGTGTTTGAGAATGAATACCTATTCTTGAAAATGCCCAGAATGTGGTCCATGACCATACTCACATAAGCACACTCTGCAGCAGAGGTCCTCATACCTGAGTGTGCATCAGAATCACCCAGAAGGTTTATTAAATACAGATTGTGGGCCCCACCCCCAGAGCTTCCACTTTAGTAGGGCTGGGTTGGAGCCCAAGAATCTGTATTTCTAACAAGTTCCCAGGTGATGCAAATGCTGCTGGCCCTTGGACCATCTTGAGAGCCACTACTCTAGCAACACTGAAACCAGTAAAACCCCAACTATAAGAAACGACAGTGTCCAGTCATCCGTGTGAGAACAAATTACCTTCTGGATTACTGCCCTGCTACACAAAAATGTGAAATCATCTAAGCTGGACTTACCTGCCTTCTGACATATGTCCCCACACCTCTTGCAAAGGTTCACAAAGACCTTTCAATATTAATCTCCATATCTTTACTTTGACTTGTAACCTGGGTCTTTGTGTTTAAAGTAGATTACCTGTAGACAACATACACTTGGGTCTTATTTTTTCCATTCACTCTCTACTCTGAAAATTGGTCTTCCTATTAGTGTATTGAAACTACCTATATAGGTTGGGCGTGGTGGCTCACGCCTGTAATCCCAGCACTTTGGGAGGCCGAGGCGGGTGGATCACTTGAGGTCAGGAGTTCGAAACCAGCCTGTCCAACATGGCGAAACCCCATCTCTACTAAAAATACAAAATTAGCCTCGCATGATGGTGCATGCCTGTAATCCGAGCTACCCGGGAGGCTGGGGCAGGAGAATCACTTGAACCTGGGAGGTGGAGGATGTAGTGAGCCAAGATCATGCCACTGCACTCCAGCCTGGGCAACAAGAGCAAAGCTCAATCCCCCAAAAAAAGAAACTACCTATATTTAAAGTGATTATTGATATAATTAGTTAGATTAATATCTACCTTGTTTGTCACTGTTATCTATTGGTTGCATTTGTTCTTTCTTTACAAAAAAAAAAAAAGTGATGGTGTCTCACTGTGTTACCCAGGCTAGTCTCAAACTCCTGGGCTCCAGTGAGCCTCCCACCTCAGCCACCCAAGTAGCTGGGACTAAAAGGTCTTGCCACCACACCCAGCTGTTCTTTCTTTTTTTGCCCTCTTTCTTTTCTTCCTGCCTTCTCTGGTTTTAATTGAGTATTTGATATGATTAAATTTTATCTTCCTAGTGTATCGATTATACTTCTTTAAAATTTTTCTAGTGGTTGCACTAAAGTATATCATATGTACATTCTTAACTAATCTACATCTATTCTCAAATAACATCATAACTCTTCACAAGTAGGGCAAGCACCTGATAATGAGCTCATGGTCCCAATTTCTTTTTTTTAAAAGATATATATATAATTGCACTTTAAGGTTCAGGGGTTCATGTACAGAACATGCAGGATTGTTGCATAGGTACCTACATGGCAATGTGGTTTGCTGCCTCCATCCCCCCATCACTTATATCTGGCATTTCTCCCCATGTTATCCCTCCCAACCTCCCTATCCCCTGCTGTCCCTCCCTTAGTGCCCCCAAACAGACCCCAATGTGTGATGCTCCCCTCCCTGTGTCCATGTGTTCTCATTGTTCAACACCTGCCTATGAGTGAGAGCATGCAGGGTTTGATTTTCTCTTCTTGGGTCAGTTTGCTGAGAATGATGGTTTCCAGATTCATCCATATCCCTACAAAGAACACAAACTCATCGTTTTTTATGGCTGCATAGTATTACATGGTATATATGTGCCATATTTTCTTTGTCCAATCTATCACTGATGAGCACTTGAGTTGGTTCCAGGTCTTTGCTATGGTAAACAGTGCAGCAATGAACATACGTGTGTATGTGTCTTTATAATAGAATGATTTATAATCCTTTGGATGTATACCCAGTAATGGGGTTGTTGGGTCAAATGGAATTTCTATTTCTAGGTCCTTGAAGAATCACCAGACTGTCCTCCACAATGGTTGAACTAATTTACACTCCCACCAACAGTGTAAAAGTGTTCCTATTTCTCCACATCCTCTCCAGCATCTGTTGTCTCCAGATTTTTTAATGATCGCCATTCTAACTGGTGTGGGATGATATCTCAACATGGTTTTGATTTGCATTTCTCTAATGACCAGTGATGATGAGCATTTTTTCATGTTTCTTGACCTCATAAATGTCTTCTTTTGAAAAGTGTCTGTTCATATCCTTTGCCCACTGTTGAATGGGTTTGTTTGTTATTTTCTTGCAAATTTGTTTTAGTTCTTTGTAGATTCTGGATATTAGCCCTTGTCAGATGGGTAGGTTGCAAAAATTTTTTCCCATTCTGTTAGTTGCCAGTTTACTCTAATTGTTGTTTCTTTTGCTGTGCAGAAGCTCTGCAGTTTAATTAGATCACATTTGTCTATTTTGGCTTTTGTTGCCAATATTTTTGGTGTTTTAGTCATGAAGTCCTTACCTATGCCTATGTCCTAGGTGGTTTTGCCTAGGTTTTCTTCTAAGGTTTTTATGGTGTTAGGTCTTATGTTTAAATCTTTAATCCATCTGGAGTTAATTTTAGTGTAAGGTGTCAGGTAGGGGTCCAGTTTCTGCTTTCTGCACATGGCTAGCCAGTTTTCCTAACATCCTTTATTAAACAGGGAATCCTTTCCCCATTGCTAGTTTTTGTGCAGTTTGTCAAATATCAGATGGTTGTAGATGTGTTGCGTTGCCTCCAAAGCCTGTTCTGTTCCATTGGTCTATATCTCTGTTTTGGTACCAGTACCATGCTGTTTTGATTACTGTAGGCTTATATTATAGTTTGAAGTCAGGTAGCATGATGCCTCCAGCTTTGTTCTTTTTGCTTAGAATTGTCTTGGCTCTGCGGGCTCTCTTTTGGTTCCATATGAAGTTTAAGGTGGTTTTTTCCAGTTCTGTGAAGAGGGTCATAGGTAGCTTGATGGGGATAGTGTTGAATCTGTAAATTATTCTGGGAAGTATGGCCATTTTCACAATATTGATTCTTCCTAACCATGAGCATGGAATGTTTTCCATCTGTGTGTGTCCTCTGTTATTTCCATGAGCAAGGGTTTGTAGTTCTCCGTGAAGAGATCCTTTACATCTTTTGTTAATTGTATTCCTAGATATTTTATTCTCTGTGTAGCAATCATGAATGTCAATTCGTTCTTGATTTGGCTCTCTTTAAGTCTGTTATTGGTGTATAGGAATGCTTGTGATTTTTGCACATTAATTTTGTATCCTGAGACTTTGCTGAAGTTGCTTATCAGTTTCAGGAGATTTTAGGCTGAGATGATGGGGTCTTCTAAATATACAGTCATGTCATCTGCAAATAGAGACAGTTTGACTTTCTCCTTTCCTAACTGAATACCCTGTATTTCTTTTTCTTGGCTGATTGCTCTGGCTAGAACTTCCAATACTATGTTGAATAGAAGTGGTGAGAGAGGGCATCCTTGTCTAGTGCCAGATTTCAAAGGGAAGGCTTCCAGTTTTTGCCCATTCAGTATGATATTGGCAGTTGTGAGTTAGTTTCTTAATCCTGGGTTCTAATTTGATTGCACTGTGGTCTGAGAAACTGTTTGTTATGATTTCTGTTCTTTTGCATTTGCTGAGAAGTGATTTACTTCCAGTTATATGGTCAATTTTAGAGTAGGTGTGATGTGGTGCTGAGAAGAATGTATATTCTGTGGATTTGGGATGGAGAATTCTGTAGATGTATATCAGGTTTGCTTGGTCCAGATCTGAGTTCAATTCCTGGATATCCTTGTTAATTTTCTGCTCGTCGATCTATCTAATATTGACAGTGAAGTGTTAAAGTCTCCCACTATTATTGTGTGGGAGTCTAAGTCTCTTTGTAGGTCATTAAGAACTTGCTTTATGTATCTGGGTGCTCCTGTATTGGGTGCATATATATTTAGGATCGTTAGCTCTTCTTGTTTCATTGATCCTTTTACCATTATATAATGCCCTTTTTTGTCTCTTTTGACCTTTGTTGGTTTAAAGTCTGTTTTATCAGAGACTAGGATTACATCTCCTTTTTTTTTGCTCTCCATTTGCTTCATAAATCTTCCTCCATCCCTTTATTTTGAGCCTATGTGTGTCCTTGCACATGAGATGGGTTTCCTGGATACAGCACACTGATAGGTTTTGACTTTTTATCCAATTTCCCAGTCTGTGTCTTTTGATTGGGGCATTTAGCCCCTTTACATTTAAGGTTAATATTGTTATGCGTGAATTTGATCCTGCTATTTTGATGCTAGCTGGTTGTTTTGCCCATTAGTTGACACAGTTTCTTCATTGTATTGATGGTCTTTACCATTTGGTATGTTTTTGGAGTGTCTGGTACTGGTTGTTCTTTTCCACGTTTAGTGCTTCTTTCAGGAGCTCTTGTAAGGCAGAAATCTTGTAAGATTTCTGGTGGTGATGAAATCTCTCAGCAATTGCTTGTCTGTGAAGGATTTTATTTCTCCTTCACTTATGAAGCTTAGTTTGGCTAGATACGAAATTCTAGTTTGAAAGGTCTTTTCTTTAAGGATGTTGAATATTGGCCCCCACTCTCTTCTGGCTTGTAGGGTTTCTGCTGAGAGATCTGCTGTGAGTCTGATGGGCTTCCCTTTGTGGGTAACCTGACCTTTCTCTCTGGCTGCCCTTAGCATTTTTTCCTTCATTTCAACCCTGGTGAATCTGACGATCATATGCCTTGAGGTTGCTCTTCCTGAGGAATATCTTTGTGGTGTTCTCTGTATTTCCTGGACTTGAATATTGGCCTGCCTTGCTAGGTTGGGGAAGTTCTCCTGGACAGTATCCTGAAGATTGTTTTCCAGCTTAGATTCATTCTCTCCGTCACATTCAGGTACACCTATCATATGTAGACTAGGTCTTTTCACATAATTCCATATTTCTTGGAGGTTTTGTTCATTTCTTTTTTCTCTAATTTTGCCTTCTCGTTTTATTTCATTGAGTTGATCTCCAATCTCTGATATCCTTTCTTCTACTTGTTTGATTAAGCTGTTGAAACTTGTGTATGTTTCGTGAAGCTCTCGTGTTGTTTTGCAGCTCCATCAGGTTATTTATACTCTTCTCTAACATGTTTATTCTCATTAGCATTTCATCAAACCTTTTTTCAAGGTTCTTAGTTTCTTTGCATTTGGTTAGAACATGTTTTTTTAGTTCAGAGAAGTTTGTTATTACCCACCTTCTGAAGCCTGTTTCTGTCCATTCATCAGACACATTCTCCATCCAGCTTTTTTCTCTTGCTGGTGAGGAGTTGTGATCCCTTGGAGGAGAGGCATTCTGGTTTTTGGTGTTTTTAACCTTTGTGTGCTGGTTTCTTCCCATCTTTGTGCATTTATCTAACTGTGGTCTTTATAGTTGGTGAGTTTCAGATGGCATCTCTGAGTGGACGTCCTTTTTGTTGGTGATGAAGTTATTTCTGTTTTTTAGTTTTCCTTCTAACAGTCAGGCCCCTCTGCTATAGGACTGCTGGAGGTCCACTCCAGACCTTGCTTGCCTGGGGATCACCTGAGGCGGGTGCAGAACAGTAAGGATTTCTGCCAGTTTCTTCTTCTATTATCTTCGTCCCAGAAGGATACCCGCCAGATGTCAGCCCGAGTTCTCCTTTATGAGGTGTCTCTTTGGATATATGGGAGTCAGGGAGCTGATTAAGGACAGTCTGGCCCTTATAGAATATCAAGTGCTGAGCTGTGAGCTCCATTGTTTCACTCGGAGCTGCCAGGCAGGTATATTTAAGTCTGCTGCAGTGGAACTCATAACTGCCTTTTTTTCCCCAGGTCCTCTGTCCTAGGAAGGTGGGGCTTTATTTATAAGTTCCTGATGTGTTGCTGCTGCCTTTTTTCAGAGAGCCCCTGCCCATCGAGGAAGTAGCCTAGTCACAGTCTGCCAGCAGAGGCGTTGCTGAGCTGCTGTGGGCTCTGCCCATCTGCTGTGTGAACTTCCTTGCAGTTTTGTTTATAATAGAGGTATAGTTAGAACTGCCTCGGTAAAGGCAATCTGCCTCAGTAATGGCGGACTGTCTCTGTAATGGCAGACTGCCTTGGTAATGGCAGAGTGCCTCATTAATGGCAGAGTGCCTCATTAATGGCAGACTGCCTTGGTAATGGCAGATTGCCTTGGTAATGGCAGACTGCCTTGGTAGTGGTGGTGGACTGCCTCAGTAATGGCAGACGCCCTTCCCTGCACAGAGCTGGACCATCCCGGGTCCAGCTGCACTAGCTGCGGAACTCTCAATCTAGAGTGTTTCAGATTGCTTGTCTTTGTGGAGGTGGAACCTGCTGAGCCAGATCACCTGGCTCCCTGTTTCAGCCCCCTTTTTTTCAGTTGAATGGGCAGCTCTGTCTCCCAGGCATTACAGGCGCCAGTCGAAATGGCCACCCGGATTTGCATGCGTTTTTGTGTGGAAACCCACTGCGCCGGCTGAAACAGCCATGCTGGAAACTCATGGTGCTTTTCAGGCCAGGAATCTCCTGGTCTGTGAGCAGTAATAACTAGTTTGGAAATGTGGTGATCATTCACCGTCTGCATTGTTCTCACTGGGAACTGCACTCCAGAGCTGTTCCTATTCAGCCATCTTGGATCTGCATCTTCAAGAATCATCCATTTTTAAGATGACTCATTTACCCTCCTTAGAAAAGAAATTAACTGGTATTATACCAACAGGAAGTATGAATCAGACAATTAAATCCATTCTTTTTTTTTTTTTTTTTTTTTTGGTTTGTTTTCTTGGTTGCTTTTCTTGAGACAGAGTCAGCACTCTGTCACCCAGGCTGGAGTGCAGTGGCGAGATCTCGGCTTGCTGCAACCTCCACTTCCCAGGCTCAAGTCCCTGGTTCCAATTTCTCTGCAGTATTTGTGACATTGAAGTCATTCATTTTAATTATCTGTATGCTAATCATCACTCAATACACTGTTACTATTATTATTTCAAACAGTTATCTTTTAGATCAATTAAGAATAAGAAAAGAAATCATTTTATTTTACCTTTGTTTATTCCTTTACCAACACACTTCCATTCTTTATATAGATACAAGTTTCTTGCCTATATCATTTTCCTTCTGCCTGAAAACTTCTTGTAACATTTCTTGCAAGGAATATCTGGTGGAGAAAAATTTTTTTCAGCTTTTATTGGTCTAAGAAAGTATTTCTCCTTCATTTTAGAATAATTTTGCTGAATATAAAATTCTAGAAGTAGTGTGAAGAAGAAGAGGCAAGAACAACCAGTGGACCGACCAAAGCCCGCTGCATCCTGCCCCAGCACCTGTGTCCCACTGCCAGGACCACCACCATGCCCAAGAGAAAGCCTGAGGAGATGGTAGAGATAAAGCCAAGGTGAAGGACAAACTACAGAGAAGATCCGTGAGGCTGTCTGCTAAACCTGCTCCTCCAAAGCCAGAGCCCAAGCCTAAAAAGGCCCCTGCAAAGAAAGGAGAGAAGGTACCCAGAAGGAAAAAGGGAGCCAGGTGCGGTGGCTCATACCCATAATCCCAGCACTTTGGGAGGCCGAGGCCCGTGGATCACTTAAGGTCAGGAGTTCAAGACCAGCCTGGCCAACATGATGAAACTCTGTCTCTGCTAAAAATACAAAAATTAGCCAGACATGGTGGCACATGCCTGTAGTCCCAGCTGCTAGGGAGGCTAAGACAGGAGAATCACCTGAACCTGAGAGGCAAAGGCTGCAGTTAACCAAGATCGCACCACTGCACTCCAGCTTGGGCAACAAGGCGAGACTCTGTCTCAAAAAAAAAAAGGGTGGTGGGGGGTAGCTGATGCTGGCAAAGAGGGGAATAACCCTGCAGAAAATGGAGATGCCAAAACAGATCAGGCACAGAAAACTGAAGGTGCTGGAGATACCGAGTGAAGTGTCTGCGTTTTTGATAGCTGTGTACTTCTGATGACTGTACAGTTTGGAATACAATTTTATCAAGTTTTTTAAAAATGCAGAATTTTGTTTTACTATCTTTTTAAGCTAAGTTGTTAGCATGCAGAACACTTTGTTGTTTTGGGGGGAAGGGGCATATGTCACTGATAGAATGTCTCCGAAGCTGGATTGATGTGGGCAAACCACCTTTCCCTTCTAGTTTTGAAAGACTTCCTCTTGGCTCCCAGTAGGAAGGATTCCCTGACTTTGACACACATGGCCACCTTGGCACAAAGGCCTTGTGGTATGGAAAAACAAATTTGTTTTTATGTCCTCTCCTCCCTTTTCACCTTTTGGCATAGACTTAACTCCCTTAAACCCAGACATCTGTTGGGACCTGACCCCCAACAATTGGTTGCCAGTGTTTCAGACAATCTGGACTTTTCAGGGATGCCACTGAGATGGCACCCCTCAAAAGAGCAGTGGTTCCGTTTCTAGATTGTGGATCTTCAGATCACTTCTGCTATTTTCATTTCACTTCCTGAAAGTCCAGGTTGGCTGATGAAAAGTTGTTAAACAACATACTATATGTGAACTGTCAACCCTCACTCTGAACTTTCCTGTTCAGAGCATCAGATGAAGACTTCATTGGGTTTTATAGTGGCTTTTTGATTTTCGGTAGTCCATTGAAGAAGGCAGTTTGAAAATTGTATATTTTTAACGATTGTCTGACCATGTCCTGCCTGAAATACCATGACTGTTTGTGGAAAGTATCTTTAATAAAGCTGGATACAGTCTGGCTTGGAAAAAAATAAAAATAAAATTCTAGATCGGTGAGTTTTTTCAAAAAACACTTCAAATATTTCATTCCATTCTCTTCTTGCTTGCATGATTTTTAATTAGAAGTTTGGTGTAATTCTTATCCTTGTTTTTCTATGCTACATGATCCTCCACCCTTACCTACCAGCTTCTTCGAGACTTTCTCTTCATCTTTGGTTATCTGCGATATAAATATGACATGCCTAGGTAAGTGGTTTCTGGTCATTTAATCTGTTTGGTGTTCCCTGGACTTCCTAGATCTATGGTTTGGAGTCTGTCACTTATTTTGGAAAGTTCTCAGCCATTATTTCTTCAAACATTTTTTTGTTCTGTTCTCTTTATTCTTCTGATATTCAAATTACACATAACTTACACCTTATGAAATTGTCTCTCAGTTCTTACTGTTCTGTTCTGTTGTTTGTTGTTTTTTATTTTTATTTTTTCCTCTTTGCGTCTCAGTTTGGGAAGTGCCTATGGACAAACTTTAGGCTTACTGACTGTTTTTGGCAGTAAGTATCCAATCCGCTCATGAGCCCATCAAAGGCATTCTTCATTCTGTTACAGTTGTTTTTATTTCTGGTATTTCCTTTTGATTCTTTCTCAGAGTCTCCAACTCCGCTGATACTACTCACCTGTTTTTGCATGTTGTCTAGAGCCCTTAGCTCATTTTATATCAGAGCCCTTAGCTCATTAATTATAATTATTTTAAATTTCCTACCTGATGATTTCAAAATGTGCGTCATAGTTGAATCTGCTTCTTGTGGTAGTATTTTATCTTTAGAAGTTTTTCTTGCTTTTAATATGCTTTATAATTTTATGTCAAAGTCCAGATGTGTTGTATCAGGTAATAAGCACTGAGCTAAATGAGTCTTCAGTGTGAAGATTTGTGGTCATCTTGGTCGGAGTTAGGCCATCTTTGATGTTTGCTGCAGCTATGCTAGAGGCTTCAAATTTCCCCAAGTGTTCTTGTTGGTGTCTTCCCTCTTGATTTTAGGCTTCCCTAAGTACTCCTCCTTAGATAGAGTATACACCTTGCAGTTTTTTGGCTGTAATCTGCTGTTATTATATTGAAGCTCTGTTGGTGTGGTGGTAAGATGAATGAAAGGAGTGTTCTGTAGTCTGATTAAATCGCAATATTTTAGTGGACCTGTGACTCAGTGTTGAGACCTTCACAAGTGTTTCATCACAGTATAGCTTTTTTTCTTCCTGCTTTCGTTGGCTGTGTCATTTATAGTCTATTTTCTTGAAGCCCTGACATCAGTTGTCTGTTTTTCCCATTGGTTGAGACAGGAAGTCTAAGAAGGGTTGAAGAGAAAGTAATCTGTTTCTTCTGGGTGCAACAATGCCACGGCAAATACCTACTCTGGAGAGTAGGTATTTGTTATGAAGACTATGGGTGTATTTCACCATGATTACTCTTTCCTTGCCAGAGTTACAAAAAGATTTTTCTGATATTCATCATGAGAACCTGGTAAGGTTCTTGGAGCTAAAACTCACGGAATTGTGGAAGTCACCCTAAGACTGCACTCCCTAGGAGTTACTCACCCCCATGCTAATCCACACTCAACCTCCAACAATTTTCCAACATAACACCAAAGCGTTATAGTTTGTAACTCCAGAAGTTTCCATTTTAGGTAGGTAGCTGTTAGCTGTGTCTCTCTGTAGGTGCCTGTCTCCCCAGATTTTAGGGCAGTGATTTGCCCTGCAACCTCATTCCGCAATAAGTCCAAGAAAAGTCGTTCATTTTCAATTTGACTAACTTTTTATGGTTGTAAAATGGGAGTGACAACTTCCAAGTTCTTCAGATATAGAAGCTGAAACCAGAAGTCCTTTCAGGATTAACCTAATCACAATGTTACATAAAGAAAGGCTTTTGATTAAAAAGAAAAAAATAAATGTATAAGGCATTTCAAAACCAAAGATTGTCCAAGCCACTGAATCATCGTCCTCAGAATTTCTGTTGGAAAACAAGACTAGGAACATGACAACCAAGGAAGTTGGGTGTGGCATTTCTGCCCAGAACTTCCACAACCTTCCTGTAGAGAAGCCTGATTTCATTCTTAGCTCACCCTACCATGAAGACAATTTTTTAACTATAATGATTACATTTGAAGAGACCTGGTTCCAGGCACACTGAGATATGGCTCCCGACACATTGAAATAATAAGACGTCACTGTGTTCCCCTTTATTTCAAAGATGGAATATTTACAGTAAGTATATAGCCATAATCTAGGAAGTATCAGTGTTGCAAACATTCTTGAATTTAAAAATTGAGACAAGGCACAGTGGCCCATACCTGTAATCCCAACACTTCAGGAGGCTGAGTCAGGAGGATGACTGAGGCCTTGAGTTCAAGACCAGCCTGGGAAACATAGTGAGCCCCCATCTCTACAAATAAAACTTTTTAATTCACTGTGCATTGTGGTGTGCACCTGTACTCCTAGCTACTCAGAAGTCTGAGGCAGTAGGATAACTTGGGTCTCAGAGTTTGAGGCTGCAATAAGCTATGATTGTGCCACTGAACTCTGGCCTGAGTGACAAAGCAAGACCCTGTATCTAAAATATAATAATTTTTAAAAATTGGATGTCTTCACCCAATTTCATGCAGTCTCAGTACTAATATAAAATATGTTCACTTCCTTGTCCATGGGTACATTTTTCAAATGTGTAAAGGATTCTATCATCCATGTCCCAAACTTATGTTAAAAGTGTCTTACTCAAATATTAAACAAGACTAGAAACCAGAGAAATACAAATTAAAAGAAGAATGAAGTACTTTTTAACCCACACTACATTCACAAAATAGGAAACTCCAGCAAAGCAGAGAGCACCGTGGAGCAGAAGTCAGGTACCAGATGGCCTGGATTTGAATCATCTCCAGAGCTGACCACTGTGTCACCTTAGGAAAGTCACTTGGCTACTCATCTCTAAGCATGGGTGTTCTCACTGGAAAATGGGAATCATAACAGCACCTGTGAATGTTGTAAACATTAAATGAAAGAATCTATGAAAAGCTTAAGACAGCATCCAACAGAGAGTGAAAACTAAATAAGTTTTAATTCTTGCCAACTCCAGTGTTATTGTCCATGTCTGAAATATCTCAATGTGTCAGTTCCATATATGCCCAGTCTGTAACCAATTCACACGTCAAAACTTTTGGCTGAAATTGCCTAGTACTTCACACCCCTTTTGGCTTCTCCATCCCCATTGTCTCTTTAATCTTTTAAGAGTCTATAAGACTTTTGACCCTTTTTATGACTTTCAATCTCCACTTGTTCCTCAACATGGAATTCTACCTCTGGCTTGGATTTCACAACAGAATTTCATCTTTACTAAGTTTCATTTTCAGCAAATCCCTGGAAAGAACTCAGTGCCCTTCCACCTCTTTCCACATGAGTAGACCCATTACACTTGACCCTATTCTGGCTTCTTGGATTCCCATCTGTCACGGGGCATACCAAAAAAATGGGGTTCAGCCAGGGAGGCCACGGGGATTCTTGGCCTCATGCAGGAAGGAATTCATGCATCAGCCAATAGAGTAAAGTAAAAGCAAGTTTATTAAGAAAGTAAAGGAATAAAAGAGTAGCTACTTCACAGGCAGAGCAGCCTAAGGGCTGCTGGTTGGCTATTTTTATTGTTATTTCTTAATCATATGCTAAATAAGGAGTGGATTATTCATTAGTCTTCTAGGAAAGAGGTGGGGAATTCCCAGAACTGAGGCTTCATCTCCATTTCAAACCATATAGGGTCACTTCTGTATGTTGCCATGGCACTTGTAAATCGTCACGGTGCTGGTGAGAATTTCTTTTAGTATGCTAATATATCATAATTCATGTAAAATGAGCAGTGAGGACAATAAGAGGTGCTTTTGTTGCCATCTTGGTTATCTTGGTTTTGGCTGGCTTTTTTTTTTTTTTGAAACAGGGTGTCACTCTGTTTCCCAGGCTGGAGTGCAGTGGTGAGATCTTGGTTCACTTCAACCTCTGCCTCCTGGGTTCAAGCAATTCTCCCACCTCAGCCTCCTGAGTAGCTGGGACTACAGGTGCATGCCACCACGCTTGGCTAATTTTTGTATTTTTCGGTAGAGACAGGGTTTCACCCTGTTGGCCAGGCTGTCTTGAACTCCTGACCTCAAGTCATCCACCCTGCTTGGCCTCCCCAAGTGCTGGGATTACGGGCATGAGCCGCTGCGACCAGCATTGGCTGGCTTCTTTACCACATCCTGTTTTATTAGTGGGCTCTTTGTGACCTGTACCTGGTGAAACAGTTCCTGCCAAACGCCTATCTGATGTTCACTAAGCAAACTTTAATTGGTAACATAATCGGTAAAGTCTTTAAAAGGCAATGTAAAAAAATATAAGAGCTTAAATGTTCATCCCCTATGACTCAGTAACCTTGCTTTTGAAATATATCTTAAGAGAATAATACAAAATACAGGTGAAAAAATACAGCAGACATTTTTCAATATGCCTTTATTTATGATAGTGATGAATTAGAAGCAAACTAAATGCTCTATAGTGGAGGAGTGCTTAATTAACTGATGACACATCCATTCCATGGAATATTATACAGTCATAAAAAGAATAATTATGAAGACTACATTGCAACTCAGAGTAATGCTCATGAGTCAGTGGAAACCCAAGGATGCAACTGTATATTTTATACAATTGTAATTATGTAAAAATATGAATGTATATAGAAGGAAACAGGGGAATAAAAAGGATACTAACTGTGTTAATGGGATTAGGAGTGGTTTTCTTACCTGTTTTTTTAACATTCTATAATATTATTACATTGTTTTCACAGTAGAAAGATGTCCATTATAAATGTAAATAAACAGTTACAAGCCCAGATTCAGCCTCCAGAATCTCTTGTACTTTGAGCTCAAATGAATTATACTCCAGGCTTAATTTGCTCAAAGGATGTTCTAGAGGCAAATATTTTTTTTTTCCAGACAGAATAAAAGAAGTAGTTTTGTTTACTAAGGAAAATGTGACCTCCATGTTGAGTAATGTTATACAAAGATAACACTCTTGCTTCCATATGAGCACAGCATGTGTTTTGAATTGTTTTCCCCTCATGGAGATAGATTGGAGCTGAGCTATCTTCTCTCCTTTCACCTTGCTCTCTGTTCAGCTGATAATGAGGCATTTGTAAGGCTGGGGTCTGGAGGGCACTTGGGAGCCTGATCAAGCAAAGCAAATTGACTTATCTACTGACCACACTGAGACCTTCACCAAATGCTCAATCCAAACAAGCTAAATTGAGATATAACAGTATTGAGATAAAATGATTGTAGGTGATTCTGTGCCAAGCAGGTGAAGCACATTCTTTGATAACATAATGACACATTACCTAGAATACCACCAGATAACATTGTGCATGTTTTAATATAAAGCACTTAGAGAAATAAGGGGAATTATCTAGGCTAATGATACAGGATAAATACTATCCTTACTTACTGCTATGGTTTGAATGTCCAAAACTCATGTTGAAATTTAATTGCCATTGTGATGGTATAAAGAAATGGGACCATTAAGAGGTGATTAGGCAATGTGGGTGGAGCCTTCATGAATGGATCACTGGAGTGTGTTGATCTCCAGAGTGTGTTGATATCAAAACCAGCTGGGCTCTCTCTTGCTCTCTTGCCCTTTGACCTTCCACCATGGGATGGCAGCACAAAGGCCCTCTCCAGATGCAGCCCTTTGTCCTTGGACTTCCGAACCTCCAGAACTGTAAGAAATAATTTTTTTAATATAAATTACCCAGTCTGTGGAGTTCTGTTATAGCAGCATAAAACACATTAAGACACATACTTACCAAATAATATACGTACAACCATAGTTTATGAGCATGACAAGCGGAGAGTATGTAACAAGGGCCTCCTAACTTGGTCCTTCTTCCCTCCTACCATCTTAACTCTTTCTCGGTTCCTTCAAACCCACTGATAGTATTGTCTATACACACAGTCTCTTCTTTACTTCCCATGGGAATCTACAGGACCTGGCCTTACCACTACACTGAAATTGCTCTACGTTCACAGACGAACGCACAGTGGCCACAGCATCTGTCTTTTCCTTACTTGACTTGTCTGTAACACTGGATACTGATGAACATTCTCTCTTCATGAGATTGTTTCTGTTGGCTTATTTACATTATCTCACCATGTTAGTTTTCTTTCTACTGTTCTAGGTACATATTATCATTCTATCTGTGTGAGCTCCTTTTCCTCTTCCTGCCTTTGAATGTTGGTGTTTCTTTGCTTGCTATGACTTCTCTGTCTCTGCATATTTTTCCTGGACAATTTCATGCATTTCCATGATCCCAACTTCTGCCTACCCACTGATAATTTACAAATCTATGATTCTAAGTCAGACCTTTCTTCCAAGCTCTAGCCTTGTATAACCAGCTTCTTAAACAATTCCCCCTATTCTGTGGGGGTACCTTGATTCTCCGTTGTCCATAGCTGAATTCATCTTAGCTGTCTTCTCCCAAAACCAGTTTTTCCTCTAATATTTCTTATCTCCAAGGCAGAAACCTGGGTGCTATCTTTAATACCTGCTTTCCTTCCTCACATATAATGAATCACCATGTTCTCTTGATTCTATCTCTTAAATATTTCTCATGTCAACCACCCTATCCCCATTGTCCCTGTCTAAGTTCAGGTGCTTCTTATCTCACTTAAATTATTTCAACAGTCTCCTAATTTGTAGTCTAATTCCAGTCTTGCTTTCTTCCAATCTATCATGCATGTTATCATTAAAGTAATTCTGTCATTCTTCAAAATAATTCAGTGGCTCTGCCTTACAGGAGAACCCCAATTAATAAACATAAAAGGAATGATGGCTATAGAAAATCACCACTGAAACAGGACAGTAATAATGGCTACAGGCAAGATCCCTGGGTAAATGCTAAAACTAGTGGGCAAAAAATTAAAGAGAAAAAGAAAATGTATATAGTGTCAAAGAATGTCCCCCAAAAGTACAAAGGGAAAAAAAATTGTTTCGCAGTAGATACAGCTGACATACACCACCTTAGCCAAGTGATCTAGGTTAATATCACCAATTATAAGCATATCAACATGGCTGGGAGCAATGGCTCATGCCTGTAATCCCAACTCTTTGGGAATCCAAGGTGGGCTAATGGCTTGAACTCACAAGTTCGAGACCAGCCTGGGCAACATAGCAAAACTTCATCTCTACAAACAATACAAAAATTAACCAACCATGGTGGCACATGCCTGTAGTCCCAGCTACTCAGGAGGCTGAGGTGAGAGGATGGTTTGAGTCCGGGAGGCAGAGGTTGCAGTGAGCCAGGATTGCACCAGTGCACTGCAGCCTGGGAGATAGAGCCAGACCTCATCTCGAAAATAAAAAGAATAAAATAAAAAATAAGCATATCAATGTTAAGTACCTTGATATGATGCACTGAGTAGGGCAAATCACCTATGTCATATTCTTGCCAAAAAAAAATCATGATGTAGCTTGGATATATGTCCTTGCCCAAATCTCATGTTGAATTGTAATCCCCAGCACTGGAGGTGGGGCCTGATGGAATGCAGATCCCTCATGGCTTGATTCTGTCTGCATGATAGCAAGTTCTCACACAATCTGGTCATTTAAAAGTGTGTTGCACCTCCCCTGTCACTCTTTCTCTCTTGCTCCTGCTTTGCCATGTGACATGCAAGCTCCCGCTTCACCTTCTGTCATGAGTAAAAGCTTCCTGAGGCCTCACCAAAATACATGCTTCCTGTACAGCCTGCAGAACTGTGTGCCAATTTAACCTCTTTTCATTATAGGTTACCCAGTGTCAGGTATTCCTTTATGGTAACACAAGTATAGACTAACATAAATCATAACTTCAATCTAATTGTGAGAAAACTTCAGACAAACCCAAATTGAAGGACATGCTACAACACATCTGACCAGTACTTTTCAAACATTTGAAGGTGAAGAAAGCCATGAAAAGGCTGAAAAACTGTCACAGATTAGAGAATAGTAAGGAGACCTGACAGTTAATTCAATCTGATATCCTGAATTGGATCCTGGAAGAGAAAAAGAACTGGTGAGACTCTGAATAAAGTCTGTAGTTTAGTTATTAGGTATTCAGGTATTATACCAAGGTTAATTTCTTTATTTTGTTCATTATAATGTGATTACGTATAATGTTGAAATTAGAGAAAGCTGGGTAAATAGTATACTAATAAGGATTCTATACTATTTTTGTATCTCTTATGTAAGTTAAACTTACATAAGTCTAAGTTAGTCTAAAGTTATTTCAAACTAAGATGTTTTTAAAAATTAGTGTCCCTAGTACCTATAGAATCAAATCCAATTTCCTCAGCATGACATATAGTATCCTTCATCTGACCTACTCATCCAATGCTATCTTCTATCCCCTGTTCACAACATTTGCAATGTTTCAGCTATGTTAAACTTCTTAACTTGTGTCTTAGTCTGTTCCTGCTGTTGTAGCAAAATATATTATACTGGGTAATTTATGAACAACAGGAATTTAGTACTCACAATTCTGGAGGCTGGAAAATCTGAGATCAAAGCACCAGCAGATCCAGTGTCTGGTGAGGGCCAGATCTCTGCCTCAAAAATGGCACCTTGTTGCTGTGTCCTCACAGGGTAAAAGGTTCAAGGCAGCTCCCTTCAGCCTCTTTTGTAAGGGCACTAATCCCTTTCATAAGGGCTGAGCCCTCATAACTTAATCACCTCCCAAAATGTGCCAGCTCTCAATACTATCACATTGGGTATCACGTTCCAACATATAACCTGGGGGGACACCAACATTCAGACCACAGAATCTTATACCACTTTTTAAATAAACATACATGCGTGCACACACACACACACACACACACACACACACAGCCCAAACACAATTGCCCAATTTTGTTATTAATAGATATATGATAATATTCTAATTGCCCTGATTTTATCATAACCCTTAGTATAACGTATTGTAGTATCATGCTGTCCCCCATAAGTATGTACAATTACTATGTGACAATTAAAAATAATAAAAGCAAAATAAATAAATAAATAAAGGGGCCAGGTGTGGTGGTTCATGCCTGTAATCTCAGCACTTCGGAAGGCTGAGGCTGGTGGATCATCTGAGGTCAGGAGTTTGAGACCAGCCTAGCCAATATGATGAAACCTCATCTCTACTAAAAATACAAAAATTAGCTGGGAGTGGTGGCAGGCTCCTGTAATCCCAGCTACTCGGGAAGCTGAGGCATGAGGAAGCTTGAAAACAGGAGGTGAAGGATGCAGTGAGCTGAGATCACGCCACTGCACTCCATCCTGGGGGATAGAGTAAGACTCTGTATCCAACAGATAAAAAAATAAAGGAAAGATTACCTCCCCCCTTAAAAAAAAAAAACACTTTAAAAAATAAACATAGGACTAAAATCCAAGTTTCCTGGTTCCCAAACTACTGGTCTTAATAGAATCAATATAATTCTAATCCACTCATTGGGCTCCCAAGTTATGACATTTGACATGTCATAGCTAAACATAGTTGGCTTGAGTCAACTCAATTTTACCATCAGCTTAACTGACACTTAGAAACTAACACCCTATAATGGTATGTTTCACAAATGGAATGAAGGACTCTGAACTCGTTCATCTCAAATGCAAACACTACAATCAATTCTCATAAAGCCAAAGATGGGCACATTTATGCACACTTACAAAGTACGTAGTTCTCCTTTGCATTGGTCTCGTTACAATCCTGCCTAAATCCTGATGTGAAAATGAATACCACAGTGAAGAAATTACTGGTGCATATGAAACAGGCTAGTCCAACTCCTTAATTGCAACAGGGATTTGATTCTTTTGCTAGTAGTTAAGAAAGGTCGCATTAATATTCAGTAGTTAAAATGTGCCATTCTAAATTTTTCATAATTTCCCATGAGATAATAAATTTTTCAAAAATATTCCCAGTAGGTGAATAACTTTAATAACATGGTATCTGTGAAGATGGCAAATAAAATGACTCATAGACTTATAATTTGGCAAACAGTTAAAATAGCTTTTCTTTATAGACAAGTGTTAGCCCTGTTCATTTGAAGTTGATTGAGATTGGGTTTTGTGCATAAGTATGTTGACAATTCTTTGAGTACTATTGACTTTTGGGTTCCCAAGTTCTTTACTGAAACCTGTATAAGCTAATACTTTAGAAGAGCCAGCAGAAAGAAAGAGAGTATGGACAGATGGACCCAGAGGTGACTGAGAATTCTGAAATAAAATTAATGAATGTTAAGGGAAATTCTCTATTTCTCAATCTCCTGAGCTCTCTCTCCTCTATTTCTTGCTTTTAGAAGTAAAGGGTGACCTCTATTTATTTATTTTTTAAAGTAGCAAGTTGAAGTAGCAAAAGAGGAAACCTTTTACTCCAGCAAGGAAAAGAGCTACTAGAAGCCACAGAAACAGACAAGCAATCACAGCAGGACAGAATGAACTGCAATCCTATGGAAGGCTTTTCTTCAAGGGGGGCTGGAGAGCACCGTGGAGCACTCTGCAATTCACAGGCAGGACCAGATTAGAAATTGCCAAGACAGAGGGAGTCACAGCAACCACACACAGGCTAGTGATGAACTCTCTTCCAGAAATTGTTATCACTCAGGTAAACAACACTTTTCCTTGAAAGTGCCATGTCTGAGGATTCTAACCTTTTGAAGTAGGAGCTACTTTTCTGTCTCCCAAAGTCTAGAGGAAGCTTTGTAGATTTCTATGGGTGTGGCTGGCAGTTCTCAGGCAGGCAAACATTCGGAGAAAAAGAAAATAAAAAAACAGAAAGGGTAGGGGATGGACCAGGAGAAGGTTTAGCCCTAAGCCTCTCTCTCAGGAAGGGCACAGAAGAGTACATAAAAAAGAACCACACTGAAGATGGTAAAATAACTTTATGGATACATATGTGTTGGGGGAACATACAGATAGGTAAATGAAAGAGAGATAAACAGGAATTAGCCTACCTTCTTAGAATAAGTTATAGAAGTATATACCCATTGTATTAACAGTGCTTATCTCTGACCACTGAAATTAAGGGTTGTTTTGTTTTGTTTTTGCTTCTGTAGCACATTTTTAATTCTTATAAGTTTTTAGAATAATCTTGGTCACTCATTGGGAGCCCCAGCTATGGGAAACATCCTTTCTAGGAAGGTGATTAAACCAAATGATGAAGTGCTTCCTCTGGCCTTACAATTTTGTAACAAAAAACCGAAGAGGGAACAAAAAAAAACTCAGCAAGATCTAGGTATTGTCCTAAGTGTTTTTACTAAAAAGAAGAATAAACTTCTAGTGCATATTTTTGTAGAAATATCCATTTTATTTGACAATTATCACCCAAATATTTTCATATCATCTTTCTTTATTATTTTTAATTTTTAATTTTTAAAATGTTTTTTACTTTTTTTTACAGACAGTGTCTCATTCTGTTGCACAGGTCTCACTTTGTTGCCCACTACTGTTGCTACAGTAGTGCGGTCTTAGCTCACTGTAACCTCAAACTCTTGGGCTCAAGAGATCCTCCCATGTCAGCCCTAAGTGGCTGGGAACACAGGCATGTGCCACCACGCTCAGCTATTTTAAACTATTTTTTTATGAGACTATAAAAATAGCAAATGAATTGCTTTACCATAAGGACAGCATTATACTTTACATTAATGGAACTCCAAATAAAGATGAAAATATTAACCCATAAAGTCTCACCACTATCCCCACACATCTACAAAGGAACAAACTGGTTTTTCTCCCAGTTTTTATGTTACACATTTGCTACGTTACATCTGAAATTAACTGAAGTCTACCCTTCAATTGATTCACTTCAATCCTAACCTGTTATAAAACAACGATTGTATTAGCAATGCTTTACTGACCTCAAACTATATAAAATGTATAATTAAATATCATGATCTCCTGCAAAAATGGCAAGATAAAGCATTGATTTCTGGTAAAATGATGCAGAGATCTGATTCATCTTATATTAGTTAATCCTCACACTGCTATGAAGAAACATCCGAGACTGGGTGATTTATCAAGGAAAGAGGCTTAATTGACTCACAGTTCTGCATGGCTGGGGAGGCCTCAGGAAACTTACAATCATGGCAGAGGGGAAGCAAAGATGTCCTTCTTCATATGGTGCAGGAGAGAGAAGTGCCAAGCAAAGGGGAAAAAGCCCCTTATAAACCATCAGATCGGCAGATCACAAGGTCAGGAGTTCAAGACCAGCCTGGCCAATATGGTTTCTAATAAAAATACAAAAATTAGCCAGGCATAGTGGCAGACGCCTGTATTCCCAGCTACTTGGGAGGCTGAGGCAGGAGAATCACTTGAACCTAGGAGGCAGAGGTTGCATTGAGCCGAGATCGTGCCACTGCACTCCAGCCTGGGCGACAGAGCAAGACCTGATCTCAAAAAAAAAAAATTAGATTCCATGAGAATTCACTCACTATCAGGAGAACAGCATGGGGGTAACTGCCCCTATGACTCAATTACCCCCAACTGGGTCTCTCCCACAACACATGGGGATGGGAACTAAAATGCAGGATGAGATTTGGGTGACAACACAGCCAAACCATATCACATCCCAAACAGTCTTTGTCATTAGCCCTTCAGAGCAAAAGCCCAGCTCTGCTTTCCAGAGGCCCTCACTCATGGGTACTCACGACCTGGCAGGAGGAAGTAAATGCTGCTTCCCCATTATCTTAATAATTCAAATGTTGTGCTTCGTGTGTAAGCTGTATGACTCCCATCTACTGCAAGCTTGGTAGATCTGAAATATGTGATGACTTCTTTCCTAGTTATTTCAAGTGGATACTAATTAATCTGTTAACTCTGAACAAACTCCTTCCTTTTTCTGGAAGGGCCACACAAGAGAATGTTAAGATCTCTTTTAGCTCCAACTATCACTGACCTCACCCTTAGAGCTTTTGCCCAGTATAAATTGTCAAGCTTCAAATTTATATTCATTTCTAAAGCAAGAAACAAGAATAAGCAGTAAATGGATAATGAATGAATGAACAAGTGCCTCTACATAAAGGAATTTGGATCTAAATATTATTCTAGTTTCTTTCAAGGACAAGGCTCAAGAATCCCAACATGCTAAATATTCAAGTGTTCTCAGAAAATCTGCTGAGCCAAGTTCATGTTGACATGAATGCTGTCTCCATGTGTTGCTGTTAAAATGCTTATTATAAATGCTGTAACCAAGATAGTTTTCTTATTAAATAAGTACGGTAATATAAATAGTTGCAATAGATAAGCCCCTCAAATCCTGTACAACATACCAAGAGAGGCATCTAGAATGTATAGCAGGAGGCAAGGCCATAATGGCAGGCTCAGATTTCTTCCCCAGATCTAATTTTAAAAACTTCAGGGCAAGCTCACTCCAAGGAGAACTTGTATTAAGCACAGACTCATTTAGTTTCTGCTGATGAACACAGCCATGTGAACAGCTGATAAAGTCATCTCTCTTTCTGCAAAAGGGTGCCAAGAATGTAGTTATGAGTTTCAGCTCCAAATTTTAAAACCACCCTATTTACTAATGCAATTATAGGTTTGTTGCCATTGCACTAGGCTAAATATATAGGTGACTCGATTCTATCTTTGCTAATTGTCTTACTTAGCAGGTCTGGCAAGGAAATGCTCTCCACCTATCAGAAAATATGTTCTGTGTAACATCCACACAGGAAATGAATGCGATGGGAGGTGATAGGAGTTTCTGGAAAAGTGTCAAAAATCCTTAACAAAACAGTTGTCAGCATGAGCGTGCTGACTGTGCGTTTTGGAATCTGGGTGAGCAAAGGCTGGCAGCAGAGTTTTCAGCTGCCTTCCGCTGAGGCTTTACAGGGAAAGCTGCCCCATGACACACTGACAATGCACTGGGGCCATTTCCAAAGAATTTCTTATTGAATCTCTATTTCACTCAATCTCAAAGCCTTCAAGACAGTCACATAGGATAATTCTATTACAATTCTTTACTCTAGACAAATTATTGGTAATATTTTTATAATAATTCTATTATTATAACATAATTCTTTAGCCCTGCAGCTTGTTTTTAAAGCTGTTAAACCTATAAATAGGACAAGTTACATGATTTGAAGAGCTCAGTACAAAATGAAAATATTTTAAAAAATTATAAATTTCAGCCGGGTGCGGTGGCTCATGCCTGTAATCCTAGCACTTTGGGAGGCCGAAGTGGGTGGATCACCTGAGATCAGGAGTTCAAGACCAGCCTGGCCATCATGGTGAAACCCCATCTTTAAAAAAAAAAAATTATAAATTTCAAGACAACAAAAACAACATTAAATCAAGCACAGAGTTCTTCTAAGCAGAGGGCCCTAGGTGACTGCACAGGAGGCACTCCCATTAGGACATGCCCTGCCTCTAGAAATGTTATTCACCTTTCCCCACGGTCAGTGCCATACTGTGTATATAGGCTGCACTTCTCTCCATGTATCCACTGCAATTTCTGTGATCAACTTCTTACACATAGACAATGTGTGCCTGTTCGTGTGTGTGTGTGTGTGTGTGTGTGTGTGTGTGTGTCAAGAACCCTGGGGAATACATTTTAAAAAAAGAAGGAGAGGCTGAGTGCAGAGGCTCACGCCTGTAATCCTAGTACTTTGGGAGGTCAAGGTGGGCAAATCACTTGAGGTCAGGAGTTTGAGACTAGCCTGGCCAACATAATGAAACGCCATCTCTTCCAAAAATACAAAAATTAGCTAGGCACGGTGGCATGTGCCTGTAATCCCAGCTACTCATAAGGCTGAGGCAGGAGAATTGTTTGAACTCGGGAGGCGGAGGTTGCAGTGAGCCAAGATTGCGCCATTTGCACTCCAGCCTGGGGACAAGAGCAAAACTCCATAAAAAAAAAAAAAAAAAAAAAAAAAAAACAGAAAGAGAAGCAGAGAACACTGCCTCTTATTTACTCTGTCTCATTGAGCTCACTACCGGGTGTGTTTAAGCCTTGGATTCATGAGCCAAAGCACAAGATCCTCACCTTTTGTGTCCTCTGTAAATTATTTTTCAAACATAAAACATTGCCTTAAACCTAATAATAATAAATTCTCGGCCAGGCGCGGTGGCTCAAGCCTGTAATCCCAGCACTTTGGGAGTCCAAGGCGGGCAGATCACGAGGTCAAGAGATTGAGACCATCCTGGCCAACATGGTGAAATCCCGTCTCTACTAAAAATACAAAAATTAGCTGGATGTGGGGGCATGCACCTGTAGTCCCAGCTACTTGGGAGGCTGAGGCAGGAGAATTGCTTGAATCTGGGAGGCAGAGGTTGCAGTGAGCCAAGATTGTGGCACTGCACTCCAGCCTGGTGCCTGGTGTCAGACCGAGACTGTGTCTCAAAAAAAAAATCTCACTCTCATAATATAAAAAAAGAAAGAATATTGAAAGGAGAAATGGCATTATACTTAGATGTATAATATGGCTACAGGGAGGTTAAGCATGAAATATAAAATATGAACTGCAAGAATAGGCATACTTCCATTGATATTAATAATTAGCATTCGGCATTTAATCAGGAATGGTCGACATGTAATTTGTTTAAATTAATCCTACAGCATAACAGATTCAAAATCACTATAAATAATTTAAGGTTTTTCATTATTAATATTTTCTTTTCTTTAAAGCCTGAATTATCCAAAGATATTAAAAATGGTCTCATGTTAATGGACCTGGTTTTAGTGACCTATTCGAGTGCCGCATCTGCTGAACATTGCTTAGGGAAATTTTCGAAGAGTTAATAAATACAAAGAAGAAAAAGGCTTAAGAGAAAGAATGAAAAGCAAATGGACATTCAATTATTTCTAGGCAAGGTTCATTTTTAGCCTGATTTGTGACTTTAACATGCACAGCTAGCGCCACCTATAGAAACAATAAAAATTCTGCTACTAGTGAATAGTCTCTTTTGCAACAATTGAACTCAATCAAATGTCAAGAAGCAATGAGTCAACATTATAGTAAAAAAAAAAAACTCTTGGTCTTTTTTCAATAAACAAAAAAGAAAAACATACTCTAATGAGCCCCAGCACTGAGCCACAAAAGATTTATTGCAAATGGAAAACCTAGTTTATTATTAAGGTCCCTTCTAAGTCTTATCCCAGACTATCTTAAGAGAAAAACGAGAGAAACCAGCATAATAACAATTTTACCACAGAGAGAAAGACCACTGAGCCTTTTATTTTAACTAAGATACAACATAGCTTGTACTTTTCTTCTTTGTTTATTTATATTTTAAAATATTTGGCGGATACTTACTTTCTACCAGGTAATTTGAAATACTCCATCCTCCAGGAACATGTGGTCTAATTGGAAAAAATAAATACATATGTTCATAAATAATAGTATCCCACATCAGAAGTATGAGGTGTCATAAGACTCGTGGCATAGATGAAAGGTGTGGTGTATAGAAGAGAAAGTACTTCTAGCTGGGCAGATCAGAGAAAGCTACATGAAGAAGTAGTACATGAGCTAGACCTAGAAGGAAGAATTTGATTGAGAAATGAAGAGATGGAGACAGAAGGGAAAAGTGGGACAATATAATGTGTGTATGAAGAAGAGCAAACAGTTCAGAAAGCAAGTGCAGAAAGAGACATTTGGAAGATTACCCTGGAGTCAAAGCAATAAAATAGTAAGCACTTAAAAAGAGTTTGCCATAAGCCAGACACCATTCTACACATTTACTACAGATTTCCTCATGTCATTCTCAGAATAGCCATTCATCAGCAGGTACAATTATTTCATGTCTACGTTGTGCAGATAAGAAACAGAGGCAGGGCCTGGTGGCTCATGCCTGTAATCTCAGCACTTTGGGAGGCCAAGGTGAGCAGATCACCTGAGGTCAGGAGTTCAAGACCAGCCTGGCCAACATGGTGAAACCCTGTGTTTAAAAAAAAAAAGAGAGAGAAACAGAAGCACAATGAAGTTACATTAACTTGCCCAACATCACATAGCTAGTAAGGGTTGAACCACACTCATAGCCACTGCCCACTCTTGCTTCTTGATAATATAGAGTTCAAACTTAATATTCTCCAAGATGAAGAAAAGTGGAATGGTTGCTCATTTTTTCGACATAAACAAACGCTTCTATGAAAAAGTAAATAAATACTAAAAGATAAAGCAAAAAGAAGGGGGAAATACAGTTTCACTTCCCAGAGACAAACTGTCAACATTTTATTCTGATTTATTCCAATACATTCTAAAACCTCTCAGTGGGTAAGTATTAAAGTAATAGATATACATGGTAGCAACCTAAAGAATAAAAGAAAGTTTTCACTGGGCAGGATGTGGTGGCTTATGCCTGTAATCCCAGCACTTTGGGAGGTCAAGGCCAGCAGATCACTTGAGGTCAGAAGTTGAACACCAGCCTGACCAACATGGTGAAACTCCCATCTCTACTAAAGATACAAAATTAGCCAGGGGTGGTGGTACACGCCTGTAATTTAAGCTACTCAGGAAGCTGAGGCAGGAGAATCGCTTGAAGCCAGGAGGCAGAATTTGCAGTGAACCAAGATCGCACCACTGCATTCCAGCCTGGGCCACAAGAGTGAAATTCTACCTAAGAAAGAAAGAAAGAGAGAAAGAGAGGGAGAGGGAGAGAGAGAGGGAAGGAAGGAAGGAAGGAAGGAAGGAAGGAAGGAAGGAAGGAAGGAAGGAAGGAAGGAAGGAAGGAAGGAAGGAGGGAAGGAAGGAAAAGAGAGAGAGAAAGAAAGCAAAAGAAAGAAAGAAAGAGAAAGAAGAGAGGGGAGGGAAAGAAGGAAGGAGAGAGAAAGAAAGGAAGGAAAGAAGGAGTTTATACTGGAAGGAAACATACTACCTCACCGTCCCTCCTTTCCCTCCCTCACCATGTCTTCCATCTTCCTTGCCCCAGAGGCAGTCTGCTTCTCATTTAACAATTGGAGCCCATATCTACTGAACGCGCATTTTCTGCTCTCATTCCCTTAATGCTTGCAATTACAATACTGTTTTTAATTCTACTACTGGCTACCTTCATAGTTTTAAGTAATGTAGTAGTCCTCTACTTGTTCATCAACTTTAGTGAGTTCATTCTTCCCTTTACAAAATGGGACTACTGATGCTCATTCCCTCCCTCTCAACTCTCCTCCCTTGACCTTCTGCAACGTCACTTTCATTTTTACAGTACTAAAGTTGTTCACGTTTATATTCTCAGCTGTAACTACAACCAAGCCTTCCATTTTTTCTACTTAGGTTGACTTTAAGAGCTAATAAACCAATAAAGAATATTTACATTAATATGACTCAAAATATTTTTTACTGCAAAGCCAAGTATAATGCTAAGATTATATTTCCCTTTTTGCAAGTTCAGTGCCAATCCATGGGCCACAGAGAGGAGTGTGATCCCTGTATCAAGGTGAAATGGGTTATCTTACACTCTACTAATTGTGTTAAAATCATTGCATATTTTATTTTGCTTCATTATGGGTTACAGTGAGTTGTGGTCTCACGTGACTTTTATTTTGGGGGAGGTTTCAAATGGCCTTTTTTGAGCCTCCTGTACTGCTGTTTCAAGACCAACTGTTTGTGCTCCGGGGTTAAATCCACGGCTCTTGCCTGGATTTCCCCTCACTGCCCTCATGGATTGGATCTACTGTGCCCTCTTGCCCTCTTGGACTGGGTTCATCCTCTTTCTTGAATTCCTTCTTAATTTTTCTAGAGCAGATCATCATGGGACTTCCTAAGAAGTATCACGCCAGAGATAAGCCATCTGATTCCATGAATGCCTGAAAATGTCCTAATCTATTCCATTTTCCAACAAGAAAACAGAAATCACTGTAAGTGTTTAAACAGGGGGAGTTAAGTGAAGAAAATTAGTTGCATAAATAAAGAAAGAACTGAGAAGCAAGCAAGGTGAAAGGCAACACAGACAGACATTATAGACAGTGGACATTCACAGCCTTCCTTAGGCTTAAGGGACAAAGCAGTTGGCAATGTTAGCAAACCCCAGACATGAGCCAGCTCACCCAGAAGAAACTAGAGCCTCAAAGAAGACACAGCCACTGTCAGATTCCACTAGAGGTAAGGGGATATGAGACGCATATCTTGATTTCTTCATTCCTCCCATATTTCTATTGACTGAACCCAACCAGAAACCAGTAAAACAGAAGCCTAGAAAATGCAGACCACAGGACCAGTCCCCTGCAATACAGAGTAGAACAGAGGAAGGGTGAGAAATCATCCCAGAGAAAGCTGGCTCTGAAAGGAAGCAACATTTTTTCTCCTCCTACTCACACGCTCAACACAGAATGCTTCTGTGACCAGATGTGTGGGGGGGTTTCTTCCCACACAAAATGTCCAGTGGACACTGTAGGAGAGAAAACATATTTTTTCCTTTCTCTTTTAGATTCTTAGCTGAGACACTCTCCTGAAAGCATAGAAATCATATTAACAAAAGAAAAGCATGCAGAAGTGTATTAACACATGCTGTACTCTTCACACAGGAGAGGCCTCAATTCAAGAGTATTTCTCACTCAAGGCAATGTCTTAGGGGCCATGCTTGAATAGCATTTATTTTTATTTATTTATTTTTATTTTTATTTATTTTTTTGAATGGCATTTTAACAAATAACCATAAATCTATATAGTGACCAGACACAGTAGACAGCAGTTCCAGTCTTTACGGAGTCTCACTCTGTCACCCAGGCTGGGGTGCAGTGGAACAATCTCGGCTCACTGCAACCTCCGCCTCAGCCTCCCAAGTAGCTGGGACTACAGGTGTGTGCCACCACACCCAATTAATTTTTGTATTTTTAGTAGAGATGGGGTTTCACCATGTTAGCCAGGATGTTCTCGATCTCCCGACCTGACCTCGTGATTCAAAGTGCTGGGATTACAGGCGTGAGCCACTGCGCCTGGCCCTGTTCCAGTCTTTTAAAAGGCATTAAAATGTGGGCAAATAGTAAAACCTCTTCCCAGATTCCCTTGGTGCCTGTGGGTCCTTCTCTGGGTTAATAAGCAAGTGTTGTCTCCAGTAAGGAAAGAGTTATCCATTGGGCAAATAGAGTCTGGGACAGAGTGTTCCACTGCCTTTTCAGTGTTTTTTAACTTAATAATCCTCAATATTTGGGGGAGAAATATTTTAGTTTCCTTCAGACCTGCTTTGAAACGTTACTTTCAGAAAGTTTTACATATTAAAATCTAAGTTGGTAGCTTTGGAGAGATTTAGGTTAGAGGTATTAAGATAAGGGATTGGCAGATTGCGAAAAAAAACATGGAATCAGAAGAAAGAACAAGCTTGGGTACATTGTCCCATATCCCACTGAAGTAATCTTTTAGTCATGAGAACAGCCAGTTCAGTTGAATAGCTGTGTCTCATTCCAGGTGGGTTTTTATCATATTAGTTTTCTATATGGTATATGCAAACAAGAATTTAGAAAGCAGTACTTCTATAGAAGCAAAAGAAAAACAGAGGTTAATGTCTGAAGCGGTCTACAAATTAGTCTGATTCTGGGGGCAGTCAGCTGAGATTTTTAGGTTTGTGTTAAGTAGCTTGTTGGAATGGAAGTAAACAAAGGGAATCTGACAGATTCTCTTGGATTGTGGTTACTATCAGATGTTTTAGTGAACTTTCCATCTAAAAATAAATTGTTATGTGATTTCTCCAAAGTTTATATCAAGTTGTCTAACTTTAGCTTACAAGGCTTTAGGAAAGGCATAGTTTAAATTGCTAGTAATTTTTAAGACAGAAGAGTGGAAGAAAAAATGGAAATGCTAGTTTGGAGAGTTGTAGCCAAATACTGGAGAAAACTGAAAGTTCAGGATTTCATCTAGATAATTAAACTCAAAAATGACAGGACTAAAATCTAATGACAGATGTACTATAGTTTTCTTTTGAGTTATAGTTTTTTACAATTACCCCTCATTTTTACTAAAGATATTTATAGTAAGACTAATTTAGTTGTAAAACAAGTTGCAGTCTTATTCTACTTGGCCTGATTATTTGTATAAAGTGGAGCAAGAGTAGTAAACAGCCATACAAGCTCTCTTTAAATCTGCTTTGCTGAAGCTTATCATAAGGAATCTCAGATTAGTCTGGGCATGGTGGCTCACACCTGTAATCCAAGCACTTTGGAGACTTTGGAGGCCAAGGCGGGCAGATTATCTGGGGTTGGGAGTTCAAGACCAGCTTGACCAACACGGTGAAACCCAGTCTTAAAAAAAAAAAAAAGGAATCTCAGATTAGACCTTTAAAAGCCCCTCCAGGCTAGAAAGCCAAGCCATGAATTCACCATTTGATTTTACCTGTAGTACCTGGTTAATTTTTTTGAGGTCCCCAAAATATTCTGGGGCTCCTTGGCCTGTCAGAAAGTGACATTTTTACTTACCTCAAGGCTAGAAACCTGGAAAGGGAATTGTGGAAACAAGGTATCAGAACAGTTCTTCTAAGGGCTTGAATGGCTCTTTGAAGTTAGCCTTAATTCCTTAAAGCAGTCTGGTTATACTTGAAAATATGGCCTCCCAGTCAAAACCTTGGTAATATAACCTGTGTTTCCAATTGTTCTGCAATGAAAAAAGCAAATATTTATTGGTCATAAAACAAAAAATACTCACAGATAGTTTCTAAATTTGGGAGAGATTAGGCAGAGAGAAAGGTAAATATTCTAAGTTTGTTCAAAAAGTACAATTTACCCAAATTTATAGCTTTTTAAAATGACTATAAATAGCTTCAAAAAATTAAAATGAGTTTTCTTGACTTTGGAAAACAAGCCATAAAAGAAATCAACAACGATTTAAGCCAGAAAGAAACCATTAAAAAAATCATTTTGGTCTTTCATTGGTTAAGTCCCATGTAATTAACTCTTGTTTTGTTCCACATTGGGTCAGTAATCTTTATGAACACATTAGTTTCTTTCTGAAAGCTTTTACCTACTCTAATGAGGTAATTTCTAAGTTTATTGAAAACTATCTTCAAGAGTACTTGCCATGATCCTTTCCTATGAATATCCTTGAAGGAGAAGCAAATTTTAGCATGCAGCCAATTGTAAACTGCCTTTTAAGAATAGAAGTAAAACAATAATTGCCTGAAGATGAAAAAAGACTTAGAATAGCTATAAAGATGCAATTGACAAGGAAATTTGGTTAATTCTGTGGCACATAATTTAACTTAACAATCAGAATTATAGGTGATAACATATACCAAGACATATCAGAATTTTTTTGTCTTAGGAAACTCATGTGTTTGGGAATACATAGAAATAACACATTTATGCAAATATAACTCAAAGAAAGTTAAATATTAATTTGTATTTGACAATGTCTCCTGTACAATTTAACATACTAGGATAATTTAACAAATAATCCTAGTATGTCTCTTTTGACTTCAAAGGGCTCTTTTTTTGAATGTTCAAAAGTTAGTTTGAGGTCAAAAAGACCTAATTTAGAATTGGAAATTTGATTTTAGGAAGTCTGTGAAATATATCAGAAGTTTAAAACACTTGATCAAAATAGGATTACAGGTTGCTGTGAAATAATAACCATTCATTTAACCAAAGTGATAATTAAAATATTTCAGAACGTGAAAACCTTTACCCTTTGTTAGAGAGGAGATTCAATTTTTTGAACAAAAGATGTAATACAAACAGTATGAGGCAAACACTTCCCTCTTCTGTTTTTGCAGTTTACTCAAAAGGTGAACCTAAGTTTTTTATTATCTCTTATTAATATTATATACAAATCTTGTTAGAAAGAAAAAACTTTTAAGTATTTTATCAATTATATTATTAATATTAAACCTAATTTTAATAAAACCTTACAAACAACTTTAACTAGTCTTTTTGTTTTGTTTTTTAGTTTTTGTTTTTTTGAGACAGGGTCTCACTCTGTCATCCAGGCTGGAATGCAGTGGCACAATAAGGGCTCGCTGCAGCCTCAACCTCCCCTCAGGAGATCCTCTGACCTCAGCCTCCTGAGTAGCTGGAACTACAGGCATGCACCACTATGCCTGGCTTGGTTTTTTATTTTTGATAGAGACAGGATTTTGCCATGTTGCCCAGGCTGGTCTCAAAATCTTAGGCTCAGTCTGCCCACCTTGGCCTCCCAAAGTGCTGGGATTACAGGCATGAGCCACCACACCCAACCTATCCAATTTTAATCAACACTGACCAAACAAGATGTCTATAAACTTTTTATAACCTCTTATAAGTTTTTGATTATCTTTCTCTTTCTTTAACTTTTTATATCCATGTAATTTATCTCATTTATATCTATTTTATTTATTTAACAATTATGAAAAAAATAAAAAATAAATAAATAAAAATAAAAAAGGCCGGTCGTGGTGGCTCACACCTGTAATGGAAGCACTTTGGAGGCCAAGGTGGGCGGATCACCTGAGGTCGAGAGTTCAAGACCAGCCTGACCAACATGGTGAAACCCTGTCTTAAAAAATAAATAAATAAATATATAAATATGTTTGGAAATTATTATGAAACATTACACAAATCTAGCTATCATCTCAAGTTAAATTTTTCATTAATCGGCTGGGCGCAGTGGCTCACACCTGTAATCCCAGCACTTTGGGAGGCCGAGGTGGGTGGATCACAAGGTCAGGAGATCAAGACCATCCTGGCCAACATGGTGAAACCCCATCTCAATTAAAAAATTATTATTATTATTATTATTAATAAAGAAAAAAAGAAAAAAATTTTCAATAATCACTTGTATATGACTGTTAGGAAAGTATTATAAAAGCAAGAACTTTAAAAGTTAAATACTTGTATGTTTTGCTAACTCAGAAGACTTAATTATTCTTATTAAACCAAGAATACTAATCTAATCTTTCTTACCAAATGATTTACCTAAGTCACTTGAACTTAAAAAATATTCCGGTTTTTTTTTTTTTTTTTTTAGAAACGGAGTCTTGCTCTGTAGCCCAGGCTGCCAGGCTGGAGTGCAGTGGCACAATCTCAGCTCACTGCAACCTCTGCCTCCCAGGTTCAAGTGATTCTCGTGTCTCACCCTCCTGAATAGCTGGGACTACAGGCACACACCACCACACCTGGCTAATTTTTGTATTTTTCATAGAGACGGGGTTTTATCATGTTGGCCAGACTGTTCTCAAACTCCTGACCTCGTGATCTGCCCACTTCGGCCTCCTGAAGTGCTGGGATTACAGGTGTGAGCCACTGCACCCAGCCAAACTTAAAAAATATCCAGGCTTATTTATTTAATTTATAATACTCATTGTATTAGTCAAGGTTCTCTAGAGGTACAGAACTAACAGGAGACTTCATATACATATATGTATGTATATTTATGCCTACATATATGTATGTCTAAACATATGTTTGTATATTGTCTATATGGTACCAAATTAAGTTAAAATAAATGAGTGCTTATCAATTAAATAAATAAGCTCAGACATTTTTTAAGATTGGCCGGGCATGGTGGCTCACGCCTGTAATCCCAGCACTTTGGGAAGCCAAGGTGGGCAGATCACTTGAGATCAGGAGTTGTATAAAAGGGAATATTTATTAAGAATTGACTGACATGATCACAAGGTAAAGTCCCACGACAGGCTGTCTGAAAGTTGAGGAGCAAGGAATCCAGTATTGGATCAGTCCAAGTCCTAAAATCTCAAAAGTAGGGAAGCCGACAGTGCAGCCTTCAGTCTGTGGCCAAAGGCCCTAAGACCCTGGCAGACCACTGGTATAAGTCCAAGAGTCCAAAAGCTGAAGAACTTGGACTCTGACCTTCAAGGGCAGGAAGCATCCAGCACTGGAGAAAGATGGAGGCTGGAAAACTCAGCAAGTCTAGTATTTCCACGTTCTTCTGCCTGCTTTAACCTAGCCATGCTGGAAGCTGACTAGATAGATGGTGCCCACCCAGACGGAGAGTGGGTCTGCCTCTCCCAGTCCACTGACTCAAATGTTAATCTCCTTTGGCAACATCCTCACAGACACACCAGGAACAATACTTTGCATCCTTCAATCCAATCCAGTTAATGCCCAATATTAATCATCACACATACGTGCATACCTAAAAGCCAGTGAGATGGAGGAGTTCAAAGTAAAAGACAGTGGAGCTTTCGACCTGAAAAGAACCTGACCACCCACAACCCTTGGGATTCTATGAGGAAAAAACAAAGTTCTTCTAAAAAAGAAGAGTCTGTGGAGTTCTTTCTGTTTTCTCAAGGAGTACCAGAGCTTTCAGAAATCTTCTTTAGGTCACCTCATGTGGCACTGAGGGTGGCAAGAGGAAAGAAGGACAGACAGAAGTAAACGGAAGAACAAGTCTTTGAGGCAAAGATTATGTTAAGAAGAAGAGAAACAGACAGAGGAAGCACATATGGTTGGCAAGGATTTAAGAAGAGAGGAATTTAGTCTCCTGAGCAGCTTTTCCAGAGAGAGAACAGAGGCCTTAAGAATATATGTGTATACATAGATGTCTAAGTATCAGCTTTTAATTAAGTCAACTTTTGACTATAGAGTTCTTTGAAAAGTATTTTTATCAGATTTTAGCTGGGAAAAGAGCAAACATTCCTGTTTCTTGGCTTTTCCTTTCTTTAACTCGTTTTAAATCAGATCTCAGAAGGAATGCTGCTTAGCTAATTCCCTGGATATTAACATTTCAAAGACATGATAAAATTTACATCTCCAAGGAACTGAGGGGCTTTCTTCAAAAAAGAAAAAGAAAAATACTTTTAGATACAAAAGCCTAAATTCCCAAAGGTATACCTACTTTAACTGTGACTTAAAACCAGTAGGCTTTTTATGACTTACAACCAGACACAAGAATTATGTCCCCAAAGAGGGTGGAAAAATGCAATCTCTTTCGAGATCTGAAGTGCTTCCAAAGATGGCCTAAGAAAGTAAAGACCCACATGATTAGCAAGGCAATGCAGGTTAAGGCAATTAAGACAAATTCCCAAGAGCCAGCACATTTGGACAGACATCGCGGTCCCCTAGCTGGACTCTCAGCTGGCTGCCTGACAGAAGCCCCGGAAATTATGCCCACAGGGTGGCAGAGACTAGAGAATAAATTTGCTGGTTACAAAGCCACACTTCTCCAGAAATAAAATAAGACAAACGAAGAATTTTATTATGATGTTCCTCCTTATGACAAACCACACAAAGAGACAGAGTTAGAAAACAAAGACCAAAGTTAGAAAACTAAAGATCCCAATAACCAAGTAGGTACCTACAAATCCACAAGGGTCACAAATTTGAAGAACTAATTATATATATAATATATATTTGGGGTAGGGGGCATCACTCTGAACCTGGAAAGAAAAGGACAAGGAAGAAATCTTACCTTTTTCTGCTGGCATTTGCCAGTCCTCCCAGGATTCTATCCATAGGTCCTAGAGTGAGTGGAGTTGTTCCTGGAGGAACGAGATTTGGCTCCTTGTTCTCGTGATCTAATAACAAGATGCAGACAGACTGGGTAAGAAGGGAGTTTATTTCTGCAACTGTTTACAAGGAGAAGATCAGGGAAACTCACCAGGCCAACTCAAAGTTATAGGTTTTGCTCCAGTACTTAGGTACATTTTAAGTTCTATGCCAACGTGTGGGAGTGCAGTACTAGCAGGAGTGTTTCATTCAATCTACATCTAATCTTTAACTAGGGTCTGTGGTCTGGAACGTTTTCTCTAGAGCTTTGGAAAGTTTCTTAGTCTTAAGCGGGCCATGGTATGAGGTGTATATGTAAGAATGCTTTTATTGTTCAATCAGATTTTAGGGTCTGAGAAAACCTCAGTGGGGTCTTAATGAGTTTGTTTTTTTCATTCCACCCCTTATACTCAGGCCCCAGTTTCTCCAGTTCTTTAATGTTTAACATGCATTCATCAGATTTATAGTAAAGGGTTACTGGAAACTGGCCACTCTGGTTGGTAATGGAAACCTGGACTGCCACAGAGTGTCTCTGCTTCTCCTGGCTGGATTGCCAAATCGTATGGGAGAAAACAATTCTCTTTTTAGGTTCTTAGTTGAGACACTCTCCTGAAAACAAAAGTCAGATTAACAAAAGAAAAAAAAACAGAAGTTTATTAACCTGTGCTTGTTAATGAACTTCTGCTTGTTGATTAAGAAGTCTCAGTCCGAAAGTATTTCACTCTCAAGGCAGTGGCTTAGGGACCTTGCTTAAATAGTATGTTAACAAAGAGCCATAAATCCTACATTGTGACAAGACAAAAAAGAGAGCAGTTCTGGTCTTTTAAAAGAAAAGAAAATGTGGGAAGATGGTAAAATCTGTTCCTGATTGCTCTGGTAACTGCTGGTGCCTTCTGGTAACTGCTGGTAACTTCTGGGCTGGTAAGCAAGTGCTGTCCCCAGGAAGGAAAGATCTATGTTCTGCCATCAGGCAGACAGGCGCTGATGCAGTGTTTTCCTTTAACTTCACAATTCTCAATATTTGGGGAGAAAATATTTTGCTTTCTTTCCATACCAACTGAGTATCCTATAATTCAATTCAATTTTGATGCTATTTACCCAGAACAGATATTTCTGACTGACCGGCTATATATTGGGCTTCCCACAACTCTCCCACCTTGGGTTTGATAACTTGCTAGGTGACTCACAGAACTCAGGGAAACACTTAACTTATGTTTACTGGTCTGTTATAAAGGATATTATAGGGAATGCTGATGAACAGCCGGATGAAGAGATACATAGTGTGAGGTGGGTGGGGGCAAAGCTCCCACAACCTCCCTGGTGTGCACCCCCCCTCACCAGCACCTCCATGTGTTTGTTTCACAGCCAGAAAGCCCACCAAGTCTTGCTCAAGAGTTTTTATAGAGCTTGATCTCCACCCTAACCAACTCCCACCCCCATCTCTGCCCTTTCCAGACACTGGTAGGTAGAGCTAAAAGCTCTAACTCTCTAGTCCTCTAATCACTTGGTCTTTCCAGTGACTGGCCCTATCCTAACTCATCTCATTAGCATAAACTGAGGAGTCATCACAGGGGCTTATTAAGAGTAACAAAAGATACTCCTATTACCCAGGAAATTCCAGGTGTTTCAGGAGCTCTGTGACAGGAATGAGGGACAAAGATCAAATAGGCATATTTAATTTTATCCCACAGAGGCCAAGGACTGGTATGCCTGCTTGTATTCTTGCTTGTTTTACAATTCTAGGTTCTCAGTTCTATTCCTTGAAAGTTTTGAAGGTATTGCTCCACTGACTTTTAGCATCCTATGCCGTGGATAAAAAATCTGATGCCAGTCTGATTCTTCTTCCATCTTAGGTTGTTTGTCTTTTCTCTGGCCCATCAAACTACCTGAGAAAAGTAGAAATCCCAAGCTACCTCTTACAAGTAAGACATAATTCCCATCAACATCCATTTCTTCTCATCCCCCTCTACCCACCCAGCCTGTCACACTGCTTTGCCTCCAGAACAGAAAGAAGCTTGGAGCACCTCTAATTCCTGGGGTTCCCAGGAGGACACACTTGCTTACCTTTTGGCCACTAAACCACTCATATCCATATCAGAGCCTCCTCAGGGTAGCTGTTTAATAAATATGTCCTGAGTAAATCTACTAGATGCTCCCTGATCCTCAGGGAGACATGTTCCAAGACCCCTAGTGGATGCCTAAAACTGTGAGTAGTACCGAAACCTGGATACAGAACGGTTTTACCTATACATACATATCAATGATAAACTTTTCATAAATTAGGGACAGTAAGAGATTAACAATAATAACTATTAATAAAATAGATTAATTATAATAATATGCCAGCTTCACTACTCTTGTGCTTTGGGGCCATTATAAAGTAAAATAAGGGTTACTTGAACACAAGCACTGAGGTACTGTGACAGTCAATCTGATAACCTAGACAGTTACTAAGTGACTAATGGGCAGGGGGCATTTATAACACGAATATGCTGAACAAAGGGAAGATTCACGTCCCAGGCAAACAGAGTAGGACAACTTGAGATATCATCATGCTACCCAAAATGGCACCCAATTTAAAACTTATGAATTGTTACCAAATGCAGTGCCATGCACCTATAGTCCCTACTTGAGAGTGCTGAGGTGGGAGGATGACTTGAGGCCAAGAGTTTGAGGCTGCAGTGTGCTATGATCACACCTGTGAATACCCCTGCACTCCAGCCTGAGCAATGGAGCAAGACCCTGTAAGGCCAGTTGCCTTGACGGGAGCTCGGACGAACCCCCCCCAACCCCCCGCTCCTTTTCCCCTTTTACAAGCCCCAAGCCGGACATGCCCCGAACAAGCTCAGACATGCTCAGGCAGGCATGTTCCCCTCTCCCTTGCTTGCACAGCCTGGTCTTCCTTTAAGGAGCCCAGTATGCAAACAAGGTGCTGCAACCATAGCTTCTTAATACCCAATAGCAGCTAAGTCTTAACAACCAATAGCAGCCGAGTCTTAACAACCAATAGCAGCTGAGTCTTAACAACCAATAGAAGGCAAGTAATTTCAACCAACAAGCCAAGTCCTAGGTCAAGGCTTGTAACTTACCCAGTAGCAGTCTTGCTCTCCCACAACCAACCGAGCTGTTTCACTCGCTATAAAAACCCCCTGTCTAAAAATAGACTTTCTAAAAATAGCCCAAGTCACTCCCTATAAAACCCCCTGTCTGAGAGACGTCAGTGCGACTTCTCCGGCCTGGACCGCAGAACCTCACCTGGGAGCCTGAATAAATTCCCTTGGATTGGGTTATTTTGGTGCTGGCCTCAGTTTCTTCATTTTATCCTCGGAAACAAACCTCACAGACCCCATCTCTTAAAAAGAAAAATAAATTACTGATTTCTGTAATTTTCCATTTAATATGTTTAGACTGTGGTTGGCCTCAAGTAACTGTAACCTTGGAAAATAAATCCACAGATAAACAGGGACTACATTAAATAAAACTACAGTACTCACAGCTAAAAGACCCTCAGGGCTTTTACCTCTCTCCCTTGTTTATCTAGATGCAACCAGAAACCCAAACTCCCCAGGTTCTCTATTACCATAGTTCTATGGCTATCCTAATCTGATTAATTTTCCACCCTTCTCAAGTCTTCCACCATGACCCCTGGGGCTAAACAGTAAAGTTCCTTTCTCCTTCTACAATCCCAGGAACATTTCAGTGCAGGGGTCAGTCACTGCCTCCTTAGTTATGTCACCTACCACCCCATGCCATCCCTACTACCATCCCTACTACCATCCCTCTCCTTATTGATGATTCTATAATAATACCTGCATACTGCTGCTGAGACAAATTATGACAAACTTACTGACTTAAAACAATATAAAGGTATTCTCTTACAGTTCGAGAGTCTAAAATGGTTTGAGCCAGGCCACGTTTCTTCTGGAGGTACTATCTTCTGGAGGAGGAGAATCATTTCTGTGCCTTTCTCACTCCTAGAGGCTGCCCACAGTCCTTGGCCCAAGACCCTATTACCTCACTCTTTTTGTTTTGTTTTGTTTTCTGTGTGGAGTTTTTTATGGGTTTTTTTTTTTTTTTTTTTTT